>MU669796.1:27619-46426 GCA_026770625.1 Nicotiana glauca | reverse complement strand
ATTTCATAGAACTTCAGCAACGCCTCAAGCTTAGCCCAGTAGAATAATAGAAAATCTAACTCATGCATCAATATCGGATTAAAACTATCAATAGCTAACCAACTCCATTTTTATACGACTGATTGAATTTAGAACACGAAACAACAAATTGAACCAGCCAGTTTTGCAATTGATGGACGGATGTGATTTCAAATTGCTTGTGATTGTACTATTTTCAATTCTAACAAATCCAAACGTTCTGAAATTCCCATTTTTATTATTATTTTTTATTAAGCAACTGGTAATAGTCAATTAACTACTTTGAAATTAATCACTATAGTAAAACGAATCAGGCATTGATATTACTTCGTTCTAATTCTAATGATTATGATAACAAAACAAAATAATAAGACTAATATTTGAATTAATAAGCTACAGGATCGCCATGGTTAAACACAGTCTTGTTGATGAAAACAAAATACTGCTAAGTGCTTTATCTAATTTCTAAATGGCTCGTAAATGGCTTTACAGTAGAGACAATCAACAGAAATCTAATGACTTGCTCTATCAACTTAACAGGAGACCAAAGTGCATGTGAATTTAGTGAATAGCTGCATATACAATTCAAACAGTCCTACTTATACATTCTGTAATGAAATTATAAATCAGCTACAATTCAAACTAAATGAATTCAATAAGCAAATAGTTGAGCAGAACTTCATTTCACTCAAAAACTTGGAAATACAAACGTGTACCTGGAAGCGAAGGAAAATATATAAGAAGAAGAGGAGGAAATCAGCAGCAATTATACAGCAACAGAGCCAGTATTCAATCAGCAGTGATATGAACAATTTTGAATCAAAATCACTTCAAAATCCAGTAATACTTCACGGAGACACAGCACTTAATAGCTGAACCCAAAACGACTTAACCGAAACCAAATTCACTCGGAATCCCATAAGAAATACCTTTAAAACTTCTAATATCAAAAATTGAACTAGAAAGCTATAGGATGAATCAATGCAACTTATCTATTTTTGTTTTCTATTAGATTTCTGCTTGTTTTTGGATTTTTCTATATGAAGGAAGCTAAAATCTAAGAAGTTCAGATCTGAATTTTAAATTTCAGATTCTGCAGAGCTGGAGGGGATTTTGGGGGAAATATTGGGGTTCAAAACTTGTTTTCTAAGGCACTATTCATGCCCTTTTATAGGCAAAATGATGTACAACTTTCAGATTTTAATTATTTACCCTTTACCCCCTTTGTAATTTTTATTTTAGCTCAGGTATCCCTAGATTTCTGACTTGTTATACAAGTAACTACCCTTATTTTATTAAATCTATACTAATGCCCATTCTAGAAGATTCTACACCCATTGCAATTCTTATATTACCCTTACCCCACTCCAGAAATTACCAAATTTGATTAAAGTACCCTTTTCCCTTCCCAAAACTACCCCTGCTCCCTCCTGAAATTACTAACTAACCTATCAGCTATAACCAAACAATTTACCCAACCATGGTTAATCCCACAAAAACCAGATCAAACTAGACAATTTAATTAATCGAAGGACTGAAACAAAGTAAGAATCTATTTGCAATCAAACAATTAAGAACCCATTAGCAGAGTTTAAACTAAAGCCTGGGCAATTACTACACTAATTGTACTCAAGTACAGCTTAAACCGGATCAATTCATCAATTAAACTAAACAAAAATGAAACTATTTACAAGGACAATTATTAACACTAATTAATAATCAACTATGAATTAAGCAAACCCGTTTATGACTATAATATGTAGAGACAAATTCCACAGAACGTATGTGCAGCCTAACTAATTCTGAGGTTTAACTACTAGAAGCAAAGAAGAACAAAACAGTATTAAAATACTAGAAGAGGAAGAAAGCCAAAACCAGAAAACTTACTTATGCCATTAGACCTGTTGAACTTCAACTCGAGCCCCGGAATAGTGTATACGCATGTTCTTTAATCAAAACAAACAAACACAGTATTGCGAGGCTTGACTCGACCTTCAAACTCAGGCAAAAAATCAGAGATTTCGGCCTTCTAGGGTTCTGTTTTTATGTTTTGAAATTCAAGAAAGTTGGGGCTGTTTGAGGGGAATTGAGGTGAGATACATAGAGGGGACGACGAAAAGACCCTATGGTGTTAATTTGGGAACCTTTAGGCGAGTTGAGGTTTTCGCCGGAAAATTTAAAGTCAAGATTCGAACAGTTTGACTGTGATTCGAGGAAAACCAATCATGGGAATGGAAAGAAGAGGGAGAGATGGTTTGGTTGTGTAAATTTGGGCTCATTTGGAGCTCCGCCGGTGGCGGCGGCAATTTCCGACCGGCGGCGATGTGGTGGAGATAGTCGAAGGCGGTGGCGGCCAGGGAGTATGAGGAAGAAAGGGGGTCGTTTGATCTTAGGTTAAAATGACATGGTTCAGACAATATTATGCAAAAATGGGGATGGAATTCTGGCCGTTGGATCAATCAAAATGGAAGGCTGTGATTTAACGACGTCAAAACGACGTTGTTTTGGTCATGGGGCAATAGGACCGGATGGGGTTATTTGGGCCTGGGCTGGATCCGTGTGACTTTGTTTTTTGGGCTAGGGAAATTATTAAAGAGCCCAATTGGTTTTGTATTGGACACCCTTTATTTTATATTGTATTTTATTTAGTTTGCTCTTGTATTTCATTTTTATTTTTGTATTTTTGTATTGTATTTTCTGAATTTTATAAAAATGCAAAAAATAAAAATAAAACTTTAAACTAAACTAACTAATAGCCTAAAATTACTTTTAAAACTATTTTGTAATAATTTTCAATTAAAGCAATAAAATGAATTATTTTTTATTTTTCTTTAGATTGTTCTAACATGAATTAATACCTACTTCATAAATTAAATTCCTAATGCAAATGCATATTTTTGTATTTTTAATATGAATTATTATACAACCAATTAACACAAAAAATACAACAATTATCAGAAAATGATACCAAAATACACAAAAATTATAAAAATAAAAAAAAATTATTTCGTTCGAATTTTTGGGAATAATTTGCTTAGGGCAAAAATCACATGCTCACGCCCAGATTCCAGAACTTTTCGAAGAAATTTGTTCTCTATAACTTAAGGATCAATAATTTAAGATTTCTACTTTATTCCATAACAAATTTCATGGTAAAATCTAAGTTTTATCGAAACCCTAGGTTTTGCTCTAATCCCATAATTTTTCACTAATTTTTGTGTGTAGATCTACCCAAAATTCAAGTATTAAACTCACATTAAGTAGAAATAACTTACCTCACAATGCTATGTTGAAATCCCTCTTTTAAAGCTCCAAAATCGCCCAAGTGTAGAGATAAAATGAAATATATGGCCTAAGTCCCATTTTTAAAAGCTGTGTCCAGGCCTCTGATGTCCCATTTGCGACATCATGTTCGCAAATAGGAACTCGCAATTGCGACAAACGCTTCGCAATTGTGAACTGGCCCACATGCTTTGATCGCAAATGCGATCCTGGGGTCGCAAATGCAGACCCTGCAGGGTTCGCAATTGCAATGTAATTGTCGCAAATGTGACGTTGCCCACCGCCTGCCTTCATCGCAATTGCGATGGTTTCCTCACAAATGCGAGGTCGCAATTGCGAACAATTCCTTGCATTTGCGAGACTTGCAACCTCTCACATAAACACCAGAAAACTGGGGTGTTTTTCAACCCCAACCCATGCCCAAAACTCACCCGAGCCCTCGGGGCTCCACTCCAAATACCCACACAAGTCCAACAACCTTGTAAAAACTTGTTCGAGTGATCAAATCACTGAAATAACATCGAAAACTACGAATTCAACTCCAAAATGCATGAAATCATTAAGAACACTCAAATTTCTATTTTTACAACCCGACGTCCGAATCACGTCAAATCAGTCCCGTTTCTCACCAAACTTCACAGACAAGACTTAAATATTATATTAGACCTGTGCCGATCTCCGGAACCAACATACGGCCCTGATACCATCATGATCAAATATTATCAAATTCTTTAAATCCTTGGAAATTTTAATTTAACAATTTTTTACAAAAATTCATTATTCGGGCTAGGGACCTCGGAATTCGATTTCCGGAATAGGCCCATATCCTATATTTTCCTCCGGACCACCGGGACCGTCAAATAGTCCGGGTCCGTTTACTAAAAATATTGACCAAAGTCAAACTTAGCCTTTCTAAGAAATATTAGGGAATCAAGTGTCTCTATTTCAACCCAAACTCTTCCAAATCCCAACTATCCCCGAAAGTCGTAAATTAGTCAACGCAGGCACGGAAAGTCTTATTTAGGGGAACAGGATTCCAAAACATTGACCAGTCGGGTCATTACATTATTAATGGACTGGGTTGCACGCATGAACAACACTTGAATATGGATCCGTCCTTCTAAATTAAGGTGATTGCCTATATTACTCTGGGCCCCGTGAGCGTAGGCACTTAGATTGGTGCTAGTTTGGATGCTTTGCTAGTGTCAGGTATATAATTGGTACTGTGAGGTGTTGGGGTAGATCACGAGCGTATATATGCATTCTAGATTCATGTCGTAGCCTTTATACATTTTCTTATCCTGATTCTTAAAGTAACTGTCATATGTGACTATGTATTGCGGTTCTTTGCCTGAAAAGCATGCCTAAATATCATTTATTACTGTGACTTAACCTTTATATCTATTTGGTGATATCATGCGTTATTTAATGCTATTTTTAATGCTTTCACTTGCTTATTATAATGATAGTGATTCTCAGTGCTGATTCCTTGTTACTATACTTAATTAATACTTTCTGAGTACCTTAGTTTTGTACTTATATACTATACTTTTGTATTTTTTTATGCAAATTCTGAGATCGGTACCAGTCATACCAATCCAGCTACTTAGTGACTTGCATTCGGAGATTGCATGGTGAGCTACCTACTTGTTCAATCCGCAACACATTGAGTCCCCCTCCCTTGATTGTCTATTTCTATCTTTTGCATCTTTCAGATTGATTTGCTATATTGTTAGATACAATTTACTCTTATTATTATTAGATGCTCGTGACAGTTGTGACATTCGAGTTTTGAGCATTGGTAGACAGTTGTGGTCGTGTTTAGACCTTGTCTCAGATATTATTTTTCGTTATATTGGTTTGAGACTATTTCTGCTTTTATATTCATTATACTTCTTTTTGTAACTTAAGAAATTGAGTTCGATCTTGTTATTAAGTATTGGCATGCCTAACAAGTGAGTTAGGCGCCACTACGATCGTTTATGAGATTTTAGACTGTGGCGATATTAATGACCGAAGAACTTTTTTGAGGGGAAGAGAGGAGTAGTCCACCTTGAGTGTTAATGATTGAAGAACCTTTCTTAATTTACGTGTTATACTTACCATTTTAGTCTGTCACAGCAAAAATATGTATATTTCTCTATTTAGAAGTAATTTAGTTTTAAACTTTAATAATATATGACTTGTTTTAGATCATAATTTTTAATAATCTTTTTTTCTTTTCTAAATTACGTGCCTAAATAAATATTAGTCACGTAAAGTGAAAAGGAAGAAGTAGGAAATATTAGAGGTAGAACTAAGGACACAACTGTGTAGATATAGATGTGTGTGTGTGTGTGAATAGAGGATGGGCTTAGGGGACAAAGTTAGAGCAACTACCATCTACAAGAATCAAGTCATGTGGAGTGTCCATTTTGAAGTAAAAACGAAGAAAGATAAGAAGGAAAAAGAAAAGGCAGAAATTGGAGCTAAAAAAGGTACATATGTAAATAGGCCTACCATGTTATGTAAAGACCAAATTGATTTGAAATTCTAATAAAGCCTTTCATCAAGTTTGGACAGAAAGTTACGCCCAATCTAAAAGTGTTCTTTGACTTTTGAGCCTGCAAAAGTAGTCTTTATTGCCTTACATTGTACTTTTTCTTTTTTCTTTTTTCTTTTTCAAATAAAAGGTTAGTTCCTAAGAAATTCCTTTTGGAATGCAAATTGGGTGGGGGAAAAGGGAAAAGTGGAAAAGGCATATATAAAAAAAAAACATACTTACAATGTAATTTGAGTTTAAGTTTTACACATGGATGATGTAAAAATTATTTACCATAATATATTAGGTTATTATACGTAAATATATACGATAATATTAATTAGTAACCTGATAAAAAGGTAAATAACTTGCAATAATTAGTTAAACTATATCAATCTTATTAAAAAAATTCTAGATTACCAGTGCATTTGTGACCTTATACACTTAGCAGATTTAGACGATAGTTTTTCAAATATTTTCTTGAGTAATAGCTTTGATTTTTCTTTTTTCTTGTTTGAGTGTATGATCAACTATCCTTTCATGTCTCTATCTTGGTAGGTTTGATTTTATTGAGCAATAATCATCATGTTAGAGAAACTTTCATAATGTATTATTAATTTCAATTTAGAGAAAAATAAGTTATTTTTCCTACTTCAAAATATTTCAATTAATCAGTACACGATAATATCATCACTAGCAAGACCAGAAGCAAACTTTTCATTACTGACTCTTGCAAATAAGCACCCTAAACCGTTGAATAACATTCTTTTAATAATTCATAATTATAATAGAATCTTCGTTAAAATATCAACACGTGTTTTTTGTAGTTTTCTAAGAAAAAAAAATGCAACATTAATTGTCGTTATTCGTTAAACTGGTGATCTGTAAAGAGAAAGTTCAGTATCATTCTTGCTTTCCATGATCACCTTATCACCATTATCCAATTTACTATAGTTTTTTCTTTTGGGAAAGCACAAAGAGAAACTAAATAAAAGTTTTTCTAAAAGCAATCTCCGACACTTATACCTTGTTTGGCCAAGCTTATTTTTGGTCATAAGTGCTTTTTTTTTTGTCAAAAGCACTTTTGGCCAAAAATTAAGGTGTTTGGCCAAGCTTCTGGAAGGAAAAAAAGTGCTTTTGAGGTCATAAGCAGAACCAGAAAAAAGTAGCTTCTCTCCAAAAGCACTTTTTTGAGAAGCACTTTTGAGAAAAATACACTTAGAAACAGTTTTTAACAGCTCGGCCAAATGCTGCTCAGAAGTGCTTTTCAAACTAATTACTCAAACACAAACTGCTTCTCACCGAAAGTACTTTTGAAAAAAAAGTGTTTCTCAAAATAATTTAATTTTTGCAGCTTGGCCAAATGGGCTATTAGTCTTCATTTTCTCCTCTAAAATGGAGTAAATTATAAAATGCAGTAAAGTTGTTCTAACCATTATTCCATTTTTTACTCCAAAAAAAAATATTTCATTTTATATTCTTCTCTCTCTTTAATATTATATTATTATCTTTCATTAAATTTTATTTCTTATTTCTACATAAATTGTATCCTTTTTTTTTTCTTTTTTACTTATTCATACATATAATTTATATTCCTTTCTTATATAACCATTTAATATAAAATTATTTTAAATCATAAATTTTTAAATAATATAATTTTTAAGCATATATTATAGATTATATATATATTAACGGATAATTCAAGTAAAAGTGAAATCATTGAGATACAAGATAACTAAATAAATATTACATTATGATAAAATTCAGATTAAATATTACATAAATATTCAACTTTCACCTCTAGTATGCTCCTATAAATGATCTATCAATGAATTACGAAGTGCAAATGAGCATCTTTGTGGATTCTATTGTCGATCCGACTCGTCGTAAATTTTTGCGACAAGAGCAACAACAAATAATGTATAAAAGAAGTCAACAATTTTCGCAGTCACAACTACAACAATCCTTGGCTCCATTCACTCAATACTATAATGATTTTGGTGTATTTGCAGTTTCACTTTTTATGTAGTTTAATTTAATATATTTTTAATTTTAATATATTTCCAATTTTAATGTATTTTTTATTTTAGCAATATCTAATATTTTATATTCACACCTTTTAATTTTAGAACATCTATTTTATATTTGCACAATTTATTTTTTGATGATTATATATGTTTTGTACAATTATAACTAAAATTAACTTAAAATTTTACACAAAAATTAATTTATTAAAATTATACGTCAAAGTTAAGATGTAAAATTAATATTATAAATATATCACATAAACATAATAAGTTATATATAAAGAGATAAATTAAAAACGTTAAATAATAAAAATAATAATAAACTAATAGAGAATAGTAATGGAGGAGATGAATAGTATTCATCCCTCATTTTGCAGCAAAAAATGCATGAGCAATGGAGACCAATTTCTCCAAAAACCAACAGCATTATAGCAAATGCAGTCTGCTATTATTGAATGGAACTAATTATTAAGTATGATCCAACACGAAAAGCAATTATACATATCAAAAGAGATATTCCTAAACAGTTGCTTGCACATGAAGAGAATGAAGGAGGAATAGCAAAACCCTAGAATCCTGGAGGGCCATATATATATATATATATATATATATATATATATATATATATATATATATATATATATATATATATATAGTGGAGAACACCTTTATATTGAAATTTTAGCATATGTTTCTTTGCGATGGTACATAACAATTGTGTTTTGTTTACTTGTGCGTATTATATATAGTGTTATATTATATGTATTATTTGCTCAAAAGTTATCGCATATTTTATGAGTGTAAAACAATATAAATAAATCGCGGGACAATCATAGCAAACCGTAATAATTCATTGGACCAAACGAAAAAAATGATAATCAGTACACAGAATTAGGAGGAGAGACATCAAAAGCTTTTATTGATAATATTGGTATGGTCTGCCTCTCCATGAAGAGGTTCAGAACCTTACAATGGTGTTTTACTTTTCTACAATATGGGTCTCTTTTTGTCTTCTCTCTCTCTCTCCCGTGAATAGTGGCGAAGAAGAAGCCCCCCACTTTCTAGGGTTTCCTCTCTTGGTATTTATAGCTGTGAGCTTCGTGAGCTGGCAACAAGTGGTCGTGACCACGTTGGGGTTGCGCCTTCATGATGGCGGGTGGGCCGTGGCCTTGTTGATCGAATCAGATAAGGGTTAAGTACCGTTAATTCTGATTGATCGTACCAATTATTAATCGTGAATCAACTTAAGACAGGATTAATTTCGTTAATTATCGTGGGATCGGATTCTGACCCAAACAGTTAGTCCCTCCGCTTATCAAGATCGTGCCTTGGCCGAACTCGATAAGTGGACTTCATCGACTGTAGTTTGAGAAACTCGGATAAGGAGGTCGACTGCCGCTTCGGTTGAGGCCGAATTCCCTTTGGCGACAGCCCTTAGCCTTGTAGAATGTTAGTGTTTTGCTATCGTGTTATCAAGTTGTCGTTTGATCAAGATTGAATGCTTCTTCTTGGCGAAGGCACTTGACCTGTTAACTTAATTCGAGTGAGATCGAGCTTCGTTGCGCTCTGATCCTCACATTTGTTTGGGAGCATAGCCGTCGACTACGGCGGACGGGCCGTATGTGGTGCGGCCGAGGAGAGTAAGGGTAAGCTTGGCACGTATTTGGCGACGTCCAAAGTTTTGAAGGTGCACGGAACATCTCTTCAGCGTTCATAGGTCGTTACAATCATTCCGACGGCGAGAAGCTGGTGGGTGACTGAGAAGTCGCTTCGTGAAGCTTGTCATAATGACACACGTTTCTGTAGAACCGAACCGGTTTGCAATTGATCATGTAGTTAATGATGACTATAGGTTTTCGCGAAAGCCATTTATGTTGCCTATATAGATGGTCTGAGGTATTCACTTCTCATATTTTCATTGTTCATCTGAGAGTGATTCTGAAGAAACTTTTTCCTCTTGCTAACTCACCTTCATCTTTTTTCTTTGATCGTTATAACTTTCGTCTTATCCACCAAACTTTATTCCTTTCTCGTTAGTAAATCAACAATGGCAGGCAGTTCTTCCCAAGATGTTCTTCCGACGGATTTTTCGGTCAACTCTCC
This sequence comes from Nicotiana glauca, assembly GCA_026770625.1. NCBI lineage: Eukaryota > Viridiplantae > Streptophyta > Magnoliopsida > Solanales > Solanaceae > Nicotiana > Nicotiana glauca. The sequence goes on along the minus strand of MU669796.1, from coordinate 36,475 downwards.
GGTAGTTGAAGGGCCATCTCCGGCAATGGGGGGTGCAGAACAGGCAGAGACTGATAAAATTCCATCAGTCGACGAGATAGTATCTCGGCCCGGAGGCCTGATGACTGACTTCACTGTCAATGGTGGGGAGGATTCGGTGGATGAAGCCCCGTTAATGGGGGAAATTGGGATGGCCCAACTACGGCAGGGGTTCATCCCCAGCTATGCTGACGTCGTTCTTGCCAGAAGCGAGGAGAGGGTTCACACCGACCGCATGGGGTACTGCGTCTTCTATGTCTATCCCTTCAAGTTGGGGTTTAAGCTCCCGCTCCCAGCGTTGGTGGTTGATTTCTGTCGTTATTACGGGATATGCCCGGGTCAGCTTGCTATTTTTCTTTACAAATTGTTAGCAATGTTTATGAAGTATGCAAAACTGGCTGGTAGGGAGGTTATGGTGCAACATGTGCTCAGTCTCTACGCTCCCCAGAGAGTTCGCGGTGCCATGATTCAAGCGTGCCCTCGTGGTTCGAAGGGCCTGACTGCGAAATTGGATGACGAGGTCGACCCTCGCCCTTTTGAGCACTTCTTTTACATTAGGACTGAACATTTAGTGGCGTGCCCCACTGGGTTCCCAGAGGCTTGGAATCATGCACGTAAGTTCTTTAATCGTCGAATTCTCTTTTCTACCCCTACTTACGTTTTGTGCTCGTAAGCGCTAACTCGTGTTTTGTAGCCGAAAAGCTGCCGCCGGCTCCGTTAGCTGGGATACGCGGGTGGGTTGAGGCCGTGCTACCCCATACGGAGGGGATACGTACATAGGCATCTTTCTGGGAGAGGCATGGTCGTAGGCCTGTTACAGGTGAAAAGTTGATTCCTTCTTCTGTTCCGCTTTGATTCAATTTTATTCATCAACTTTGCTTTTCTGTGATCAGGGAGGGCACGCCGTGTCAGGGGCCCTCAATTGGCCTTCCGCCGGCCGGGTGCGATTGCTCGGCTTACTGCAGCGCCGGTGCCGCGCCTAGTACCGAGGGCGGCATCAGTTGAATCTTCAGCGACTCCTTCTCCAGCACGGGCCGCAAAGCGGGACGAGGGGCCATCGGGGGTGGTGCGCCCTATAGAGGATTCGCCATCAGATGGGGAGGAGGAGAGGCCATTGATAAGGTGCAGGGTCGTGTTCGCGCCGGCTTCTCCTGTGGTGATTAATTTGGACTCCCCCCCAACGGATGCGGAGGAGAGTGCGGCTGCGGTGCCCGCCCTTGAGGGTGGAAAAACAATGGGGGTTGCCCCGGTTGGCTTAGGGCATGATGATACCGTCGTTTCTGCGACTCAATTGGTGGTTCCAGTCGCTGAGACGGGAGGTGGTTCCTCAGCGGCCGCTAATATTGGTGAGTCAAGCGCTGCTTCGGTGGCTACGGAGGGTGGTTCTACCTCACTGGTGGCGGAAGAAGGAAGGGATGTTGTAGGAGATGAGTACGAGTCCGAATCCGACTTGGACTCCGACGACGTCCGTATGTTCCAGGAAGGCTTCACCAATTCAGCGGTGCGTGCAGAGGGGAGGTCTCGCTTCATCGAGGTTCCCACGGAGTTGAACTTATTGCTCCAAGAGGAGAGTTTTGTGCCGCAGTTTGAGCTGCTATGCTCGGAGGCCGAGAATGCGTATTTGAGGGACGTCACAGATATCGGGCTGATGAATGAGGTGGCCGTCATGGGCTTGAGGGTATGTAATATGATGCGGGTTCGCTTTTTCTTTGCTTTAGTTTGTTTTTTATCCTAATCGTTGCCTTTGCTTTGTAGTCTTATTTGTTGGAGGTGGAGAGCATCCGTCGAGCCAACATCCGCTCGGGGCTATTTTTGCGGGCGTTGGAGAAATATCGCCGCTGCCGAGATCGGTGCCAAGAGATGCGCGTGCGTTTGAGGAATAATCCCCGTAGCCGGGCCTTGGTCGAGGAACTGGTGAGGCGGGAGCTTCAGATGCAGCAAGCACTTGGCAGAACAAGTGCTCTTGAGGAGCAGCTCCGTCGGAAGGACGAGGAGCTCGACGCAGGGAAGAGGGCTGCAGCTGAGTGTGAGCGCCAGGGTCAGGTTAAGGTGGCAGAAGTCGTAGCGGTATGGAGCAGGAAAGTGACTGCGTTGGAGGGTGAAGTTGCAGCTTTGAAGCTTTAAGTGAGCGATGCCTCGTCGAGGGTTGGGCCATTGAAGGAAGCTATCCGCATGTACGAGTCCCAGCTGGCATTGGAGAGGGCTGCTGCGGCCTTTAGAGAAGCGAGTCTCGAGGAGCGGATCGATGTCTTTGAGCAGGACGCCCAAGTTATGGCGGACCGGATTACGGCCTTAGAAGAAGAGAATCATCGCCTACGGGACCAGGCCGCTTATTCTATCCAGGCTCGCAAACTTTGGGTCTTTGCTGAGGCCCAACGCGATGTATATAAGAATTTTTGGGAGGCCGGCATCGTGACCGAAGCTGCTTTCGAGGGAGCGCATCAAAAGGCTCGTGAGGCCCGTACCGACTGTGGTTTTGACGCGGCGACACCAGAGGCTGACGATGGCGCAGATGGTGGCGTGGATGGCGCCGAGTAAAAAGGTGTTATGCATTTTTTCTTGTCTTGTTCGCCGTTTGGCGTTTAGGTGTTTCTTGTTTTTCTTCTTCTTTTTCCTTGTATTGACCGGCCTTGGCCAGGTGTAAACGGGGGTGACCCGCAATTAACTTTGTAGATAAATGAAATCTCCTTTCCATTATTTGACTTGTATTTGTTTTGTACCTCCCCTTTTTCCCCCTTGGATTTTTCTTTGCATGCGTTCGAAGGGGTGATTTGCCTTTGAGTTTGAATCTGGTAGGCATGTTAGTTTTTTATTGTTGATGACTTTTCTTCTTCGACTCGGGGTGAGCGAGTCGGAACCGTTGCTTGGCGATAGCGATGCTTAGCCTTAGTACCAGTTCGGGCACGGTCGAACTACTGACCGTGATGATAAAAAATGCGGCCTTGTAGTTTGACCGGGGCCGAACTTTACGTGTCCCTAATCTTAGTTAGAGTTGGGCGTACTTACTTGAATGGCGAGGGTGCCTAACCCGCGCCTTGATTCGTTGGAGGTTGGATTTTGCTTAGTTCAACGGTGAAGGAGCTTGGTCCGAGTCCTGGTTCAACTATAGTTGAACCTGTTGGCGAAGGCACATAGCTTGAGTCTCAGTTCAACCGTAATTGAACTTACTGGCGAAGGCGCATAGCCTTGATTTAATGGTGAAGGCGCATAGCCTTGATTTAAAAGCGAAGGCGCATAGCCTTGATTTAATGGCGAAGGCGCATAGCCTGAGTCCCAGATCAACTGTTGTTGAACTTTGTCAATTTTGATGGCGAAGGCGCATAGCCTGAGTCTTGGTTCAACCATAGTTGAACTTGTTGGCGAAGGCACATAGCCTGAGTCTTGGTTCAACCGTAGTTGAACTTACTGGCGAAGGCGCATAGCCTTGATTTCAAAGCGAAGGCGCATAGCCTTGATTTCAAAGCGAAGGCGCATAGCCTTGATTTCAAAGCGAAGGCGCATAGCCTTGATTTCAAAGCGAAGGCGCATAGCCTTGATTTCAAAGCGAAGGCGCATAGCCTTGATTTCAAAGCGAAGGCGCATAGCCTTGATTTCAAAGCGAAGGCGCATAGCCTGAGTCCCAGTTCAACTGTTGTCGAACTTTGTCAATTTTGATGGCGAAGGCGGCTAGCCTGAGTCTTGGTTCAACCATAGTTGAACTTGTTGGCGAAGGCACATAGCCTGAGTCCCAGTTCAACTGTTGTCGAACTTTGTCAATTTTGATGGCGAAGGCGGATAGCCTGAGTCTTGGTTCAACCGTAGTTGAACTTACTGGCGAAGGCGCATAGCTTTGATTTAATGGCGAAGGCGCATAGCCTGAGTCCCAGTTCAACTGTTGTTGAACTTTGTTAATTTTGATGGCGAAGACGCATAGCCTGAGTCTTGGTTCAACCATAGTTGAACTTGTTGGCGAAGGCACATAGCCTGATCGAGTCTTGGCTCAACCATAGTTGAACTTGTTGGCGAAGACGCATAGCCTGAGTCCCAGTTCAACTGTTGTTGAACTTTGTTCATTTTGATGGCGAAGGCGCATAGCCTGAGTCTTGGTTCAACCGTAGTTGAAATTGTTGGCGAAGGCACATAGCCTGAGTCTTGGTTCAACCACAGTTGAACTTGTTGGCGAAGGCGCATAGTCTGAGTCCCAGTTCAACTGTTGTTGAACTTTGTTAATTTTGATGGAGAAGGCGCATAGCCTGAGTCTTGGTTCAACCGTAGTTGGACTTGTTGGCGAAGGCACATAGCCTGAGTCTTGGTTCAACCATAGTCGAACTTGTTGGCGAAGGCACATAGCTTGAGTCCTACACTGCGGGTATTGAGTGCTGAGGCTCGATTTTGATTCGAGACCTTGAGCAGCTTTTACGTTGTCTTCCCGATCGGGGTATATAGGCTGTCTTGAGGCGACTCTCGGCTTGAGATATCGCCGTACCGGTTCCCGGCCGAGCCCGTATCAGGGATGCAGGAGATGCCTTACAGAGGTCCTCCCTTAGGAGGGTTCTTCTTCTCGTTTGCACTATCCGAGATCAGAGAGAGAGAGGACTTGGATCTTGATTTGAGATCTTTGAGTTCCCCTTGTCCGATATGCCGCTTTGGCTTGTTTGAGCTGGGTTGTTTTTCTCCTTTTCCGTTGTTTCTTTCCTTTTGGTCCAGGGATGAACTACGCGATTTTGCTAGGAAATCCCCACAGACGGCGCCAAATTGTTTGCTCAAAAGTTATCGCATACTTTATGAGTGTAAAACAATGTAAATAAATCGCGGGACAATCATAGCAAACCGTAATAATCCACTGGACCAAACGAAAGAAATGATAATAAGTACTCAGAATTAGGAGGAGAGACATTAAAAGCTTTTATTTATAATATTGGTTTGGTCTGCCTCTCCATGAAGAGGTTCAGAGCCTTATAATGGTGTTTTACTTTTCTAAAATATGGGTCTCTTTTTGTCTTCTCTCTCTCTCCCGTGAATAGTGGCGAAGAAGAAGCCCCCACTTTCTAGGGTTTCCTCTCTTGGTATTTATAGCTGTGAGCTTCGTGAGCTGGCAACAAGTGGCCGTGACCACGTTGGGGTTGCGCCTTCATGATGGCGGGCGGGCCGTGGCCTTGTTGATCGAATCAGATAAGGGTTAAGTACCGTTAATTCTGAGTGGTCGTACCACTTATTAATCGTGAATCAACTTAAGACGGGATTAACTTCGTTAATTATCGTGGGGTCGGATTCTGACCCATACATGTATGTCTATTCCTAATTCTTCTACTTAGTAATCAGGGTCTTTAAACAATTTTGTATAAGTTTACGTGAACTCATATTCTAAATATTTACGTATGCACTCAGGCTTAAAGAAACTTGTAATGCCATAATTATTAAATGCATATTTACATGTAAAATCCAAGTTTTAAAGTTTCACGCGTATATCTTGTTGTGTTTTAATTTCCTTTCTTTTTTCTAGAATTGAGCCCCAAAGTTAAATCTCACGTTTGTTTTAGTACTTTATCCTTTCCAATTCTAAAATTGGGTCCGACCATGGGATAGGCATGTTTGGGTTCGTTATATTGCGTTTTAATTTAGTACTTTTTTTTAATCTATTCTTTCAAAATCCTCAAATTTTATTTTGTATAATTAAATTGCATGTCTATATTAAAATTAGCAGTAGCGGACGATATAGCATATAGTAATAGATTCAACTGAACCAATATTTTTTATACAAAATATATATGTGTGTGTATGTGAAAATTACAAAAAGCGCCTAACAAAAAATTAATTTTGAATCTTTCATTTCAAATATAATATGAGTTCATGAAAAAAAAAACCTAAAAGTTAACCCTTCACTCTTTGTAATAGTGCACTCATCATCTTGATATCTTGGATACACTTCTGTTAGTAATATATATTTTGTACATAATGTTAGGATATATATAAATAATATACAAGGGGCAAACTAACCTTAGGTTATGCTCATAGTATATGTAATTTGTACAAAGAAAATGGCTGCAGATCAATTAACTAATCGAATTTCAAGAAACGTGTTTATCGGGCATATTAGATCTGGAAGGCTTTGATATAATGTAATTTTACTTATTTATTTTCCCAACATTCACAAATTATTATTAAGTATTTATATGACGGAATTTTATTAGTTTATATCGCACTAGTTATGAATAGTGGATTATAGTTGTTAATGTAAATCGTGATGCATCAATATGACTCATATGAATCTAGTGTACCTGCATATATATCTTTTGATCTACTTGAGGATTTTCGAATTATAAAGCTTATTTACCTTGAAATTAAACAAGTTAAAGAAAATATGTTTTCTTGAATTCGTAGAGCTTGAGCACTTTCTTATATAGGAGTAGAAGATGTTTGGGGTTTAGGACTACTACACCCATGAAGGGTAGCCACAACAACAACAACATCATCATCATCATCATCATCATCATCATCATCATTATTATTATTATTATTATTATTATTATTCCAAACCCAATTTATATACTAATTGACCATCCAACCCCTAATTAGAGAACATATATAAATCAAAATATATGATCAAAATTTAAGTGTGGAAAACAAAAAGATACTTCAAGCAAGAACACACAATTCTAAGGTTTCATCATCTCTACAAAAGCAAAATTGATTTTGGCTATGAAATAACGGAATTCATCCATCTAATCGAAAATTCAAGATACTAACAGAAATCATATTTGTTGAAGCTAGTGGTTATAGTAGTTAGTGTAGGAGTATAGTAGTGGACCCCACAGCTATGTATGAGCTGTCATTAGTGTAAATAATATTAAGTTAGTTAGTTGGCTTTTTTAACACATGTATATAAATACATTTTGTACTCTATATTTTTCTAAGAGTGATCAATAAGAGACGGTTACTTCCTCTCTCTCTCTTCCTCTCTTCTCAAATACCTCTGCTTTATTGACCTCCATTTTCATGGTATTAGAGCTCTGGTCAAGCTCCTATATTGATCAATTACGATAGGAGTAGTTGTGAAGAGAAGCTTAGCAAAATCTCACACAAATTGAGCTCAATTCCAGCTCGATTCAATTCTGTGTTGTTGATCGTTAATTCCAATGGCGGTTGATGGAACTTCTTCTGCTCCAGCTAATCCAGCTATTGCTACTGCAAATCAGAGTGTAGATCTGGTTCATCATCACCACTCGCTCTACATTCACCCAGTAGACACACAAGGTACAGTCCTCATCTCAATTCAGCTTCAAGGTCCTGAGAATTATTCAATTTGGAGTAGATCTATGAAGATCATTTTGCATGGTAAAAACAAATTAGGCTTTGTGCTAGGAACGTGTAGGAAACATATGTTTGATCCTAGTCTTCATGAGCTATGTGATAGGTGTAATGCCATTGTTTTGGCTTGGATAATGAACATTGTGTCTCCAAACTTACTTAGTTCTGTGATATATGCTTCGGATGCTCACAAGGTTTGGGAAGATCTTCGTGAGAGATTTGATAAAGTGAATGCATCTAGATCCTTCTACCTACACAAGAAAATTGGTAAACTATCTCAAGGCTTGCTGTCAGTTTCTGAATATTTCTCAAAATTAAGAGAGCTGTGGGATGAATATGAGGTTTTAGTTCCTCCTCCTTCATGTGGTTGTCCTGAATCTAGAAAAAATGCAGAACATTATCAACTTGGAAAGTTGTATCAATATTTTACTGGTTTAAATGATACATTTGATAATGTGAAGGATCAAATACTAATGACCAGGCCAGTACCTAATATAAATCAGGCATATGCAATGATTATTAATATGGAAAGCCAGAGAAGGAATAGTGTTGCTATTGGTGTTAATGACCCTACAGCTCTGTTAAATAATAAGGCTTCTATTGGTGGTTACAATCGAGGTTATAAGCCCAGAAACAATCCTGGTAGACTTTTTCTACAGTGTGACTCTTGTCATCTTAAAGGTCACACTAAAGACAACTGTTACAAACTCCATGGTTATCCCACTGACTTTAGAGGCAGGAGAGGAGGAGGAGGTAACATTAATTCCAAAGGAGCATATGCTCATACTGCCAGTATAGCATCTGATTCATCTCAACAAGGGAATGTTATTGATGTGATTGTGAACTCAATACATGATTCAACAATTGATAATTCTTCAGCAACATCAGGTGTTTCTGCAGCACCTTTCTTTACTCAGGATCAGTATAATCAAATCCTGCAAATGCTGAACAAAGGAAAGCAGGCTGAAAATATGGCTAACTCTGCAACACTGAATACTACAGGTACTATAACAGCTCTTATGTCTCATCTAGTGAGTGATAATTGGATTATAGATACAGGTGCTACTATTCATATGGCTCACAATTTGAATCTACTGAGCAACATTAGAAAGTTGTCAGATATTAATCAAAATTCAGTTCAACTTCCTAATGTTGAAAAGGTTATTATCAGTCACACTAGTGATCTATCAGTATTTAAGAATAAATTAGTACATCATGTCCTCTATATTCCAGATTTCAAGTTCAACCTCATGTCAGTGTCCAAAATCACAAAAGAGTTAAAAATGTCTATTGGCCTTCTTCCCTGATTTCTGCATATTTCAGGATCTCTTTACTGGGAAGGTAAAGGGGATTGGTAAAGAGGAGCATGGACTCTATATTCTGAAGCAAAAGGAGTCAGATATTCCCAAGCAGCTGCTGGAGTCAAGGCAATCTTGTTCAAGTTCTTGTGTAAATACTACCAGTAGTGATTTGCAAACAAATAATGTGAGTGTTACAACTAAGCAAGTGTCTGATGAAACTGCTTTATGGCATAAAAGATTGGGTCATGCA
>MU669796.1:0-22496 GCA_026770625.1 Nicotiana glauca | reverse complement strand
AGACAAGGTAAGGGTTGGGCTCGGGTAGATATCTTCTTGGCCTGGGTTGTTTGGATCCATTTGAGCTTGGACGGCTGAGGTTATTTTGAGCCTAAATCTGCATTATATTTCTCTTTGTCTATTTTAATTATTCTATTTTCACCTTCCTTTTGTATTGTATGTATCTTTATTTGTACTTTGTATTTCGTCTATTATTTTTAAATTTTAAGAAATTATTTAAAAATCAAAAAAAAAAAATACAAAGACCATTTTTGTCATTTTCTTTAAATTTTTTTTAAAACAAATTGCTACCTAATTAATACTAAGAATGAAATAAAATCCTAAATGCATATTTTGTATTTTTAACATGAGTTATTATGCAACTAATTAATACGACAAAAATGCAACAAAATTTCTAAAAATTGTAAAATTATTTAATTTGCAACTTTTGGAATAATTTGCTTAGGGTAAAAATCACGTGCTCACATGCACCAATAAGGGTTCTAAACAGAATAGAAACATTACCTAAGGCTCAACTGAAGGATCATTTCTGTACAGTGTGCCTGTTGCTAAGCAAACAAGAATTCCTTTCTCTTCTAGTAATTCATGCTCTATTAATGCATTTAATCTTATACATGTTGATGTTTGGGGGCCATATAGAGTCCCTACTCACAATGGTAGGAGATATTTTCTGACTCTAGTGGATGACTACTCAAGGTTTATCTGGCTTTTCTTGATGAATGATAAAGCTGAAACTATTGTAGTTCTGACAAAATTCTTGTTATTAGTGAAGAATCAATTTCAATGCAGCATCAAGAGTCTAAGGACAGACAATGGCACTGAGTTTTTCAATAATCAGGTGACTAGCCTTCTACAAGAACATGGCATAATCCATCAGAGCTCTTGTGTATATACTCCACAACAAAATGGCAGAGTTGAAAGGAGACATAGATCAATCCTTGATATGGCTAGAGCCTTAAGGTTTCAGGCCTGTGTTCCTTTAAGGTTTTGGGGAGAGTGTGTTACTACAGCTGTCTACATTCTGAATAGGTTGCCAACTATTATACTAAAAGGAGTATCTCCTTTTGAAAGGTTATTTCACAAGACTCCTTCCCTGCAACATCTCAGAGTCTTTGGAAGCCTTTGTTATGCAAACAACTTGAAGAAAACTGATTAGGTTTGTCCTAGAGCCATTCCTGCTATTCACTTAGGCTATTCCTCCAGTCAAAAGGGCTATGTTCTGTATGATTTGAGCTCCAAACAATTCTTTGTTAGTAGAGATACTGTATTCAAAGAAGATATATTTCCTTTTAAACACCTTCATACTACTACATCTCACTTATTTCCAGTTCTGGAGTTTAGAACTACTGAATGTCCAAACTTGCCTCCTACTGATACTCTTACTCAATCCTCATCCTTTTCCCTTTCTCAACCTTTTTCAAATGTTCCTGCTTCTCATTCTCCTCTTTCTTCTTCTCCACCTCCTTCTGATCTTTCACCTGCTTCATCCTCTTCTACCTCTCCTTCTTTCTCTCCCTCTCCTCTACCTGAACCTGTTCATACTGATTTAAGAAGGTCTTCCAGGGTGACTAAACCTCCTATTTGGATGGATGATTATATTGGACTGTCTAAGTCTTCTTCCTGTGCTCACCCAATCTCACATTGTGTTTCCTATGACTCACTCTCCTCCACCTACAGGACATCACTTGCTGCTTATTCAGCTGTAACTGAACCACAGTCTTATGTTGAGGCCAAGACAGATCTTAAGTGGATTGAGGCTATGCAATCTGAAATCTCTGCATTGGAAGCTAATCAGACTTGGTCCATTGTTGATCTTCCTCCTGGTAAGACTCCCTATAGGGTGCAAATGGGTCTTTAAAGTCAAATACAAATCTACTAGTGAAGTGGAAAGGTACAAAGCTAGACTAGCTGCCAAAAGATATAGTCAACTTGAAGGTCTAGATTATAAGGAGACTTTTTCTCCAGTTGCTAAAATGGTGACTGTTAGATCAGTGGTGGCTTTAGCTGCAGCATCTGGTTGGTCCATCTTTCAAATGGATGTCCATAATGCCTTCCTTCAAGGTGATCTTCTTGAAGAGGTGTACATGCATATTCCAGATAGCTTTGCTAGCCAGGGGGAGTTACAGAAGGTATGCAGACTTTACAAGTCACTGTATGGGCTCAAACAAGCTCCCAGACAGTGGAATTTAAAGTTGACTAGTGCACTAACTGATATGGGCTTTAGTTAATCACACTATGACTATTCTCTACACATACAAAGTAGGTTGTGATCTGGTAATAGTGCTGGTGTATGTGGATGATCTGCTAGTGACAGGGACCAACCTAGCACTCATTCAGCAGGTAAGGAAAGATCTACAAACCAGATTCAAGATGAAAGATTTGGGAAATCTGAAGTTCTTTCTTGGTATTGAGTCTTTGAGATCAAAGAAAGGGATCCTAATGAATCAAAGAAAGCATGCTCTTGAGCTGGTGTCTGAAATGGGCTTAGTAGGCAGCAAAACAGCTGCTACTCCCTTAGAGTTCAACCACAAATTATCCTCTGTAAAACTTGACAAATTTCTGCACACTAATGAAGTCTCAGTTGATAAAGAGCTAGAAGATAGAACCAGCTATCAAAGGTTGATTGGGAGACTGCTATATTTAACTATGACTAGACCTGACATTGCCTTTGTAGTTCAGGTACTTAGTCAATATATGCATGCATCCAAGCAGTCTCACATGGATGCAGCTATGAGAGTAGTTAGATACATTAAGGGTACTGCAGGACTTGGACTGTTTATGCCAGCAGTTGAGAGCACAACACTCTCATCATTTTGTGACTCAGATTGGGGAGCATGTGTAGAAACAAGAAAGTCAGTCACAGGATACATGGTGAAGTTTGGACAAGCTTTAGTGTCTTGGAAATCAAAAAAAACAAAGCATTATTTCCAGGAGTTCTGCTGAAGCAGAATTTAGGAGCATGGCATCGACTGTTGCTGAGATTGTTTGGCTAATTGGCCTATTCAAAGAGCTTGGAGTGAAGGTGAAGCTGCCTGTGCAACTATTCTGTGACAGCAAATGATTGCAGCTCATCCAATTTTTCATGAAAGAACCAAGCACTTTGACATTGACTGTCATTTTGTGAGGGAAAAAATTCAAAGTGGACAATTACAAACACAACATGTTGGAACTAAAGAGCAGTTAGCTGATCTGCTCACCAAGAGTCTATGCAAGCCACAACATGATTATTTGGTAGGCAAGCTAGGAATGAAAAACATATTTCATCCCTCAGCTTGAGGGGGAGTGTTGAAGCTAGTGGTTATAGTAGTTAGTGTAGGAGTATAGTATTGGACCCCACAGCTATGTATGAGCTGTCATTAGTGTAAATAATATTAAGTTAGTTAGTTGGCTTTTTTAACACATGTATATAAATACATTTTGGACTCTGTATTTTTCTAAGAGTGATCAATAAGAGACGGTTACTTCCTCTCTCTCTCTCTCTTCCTCTCTTCTCAAATACCTCTGCTTCATTGATCTCCATTTTCAATATTTTACGATCGAAAATTCAAGTGATCATCTAGTTTCATTAAAGAAAAACTTGTATTCTCTTTAAACTATTTGATTGAATAAATATATTCAAAGAAAATAAATATTTTTTTTTGTTACCGGAAGAAGAAGCTTATTTATTCTTCAACTAAAATCCTTGCGATCATTCAATAAGGATAAATAGTTAGCATTGGCGGACCCAGGACTTTGTGCAAGCGGGTTCAGTCGGAGAAGTCCATAACTAACATAAACGGTATAAGCCGTATAAGGGGGTTCAAAAATAATTTCTATATAAAATTTACATTACTTTAGCCATAATTTATATATATACACTATATTATTTTTTGACTGAACTCGCTTCTCACCACTTGGGTCCGCGGTATGTCGTTAGGCAAAGTCTGGGATTGATGTGATGTCATTTTCTGTTCCACCCCATTGATCTCCTTTTTTCAACATCATATTAATGGTGGTCCTCCTTCAACTCTCCTTCTCTATATATATATAATTATAATGCAACACACAAATAAGGGAGAATTTCCGCAAGCAGCTTATTCGCCAGCCCCAACAGCATTCACAATAGGAAGGACCCCTCTCTATGTGCTTTGCACATGGAGATAGATATATGTAGCTATAACACCCTATTAATTATCACACACACCATTGAGGGATGGGATTGCACGTCGAGGATCCGAGCAGGCAGTGACGAAACCAAAAAAATTAAGTATATTTTATATATACAATATAATTTTCTGATGAAACGTGTTCCACTAATTCTTTACTCTATGTGACTATGCCGCTGGCTGCAGGAGTAGAGCTCCCCTACATAAAAGGATTTAATTGAATTTCTAAGAATTACTAAATTTTGTATACATAATTGTTGAAGCTTCTAGCATAGTAATAAAACTGTTTAAAATTATTTTAGGTCGTATGTTTGAAATTCCGATTTAGCATTTTAACATTTTTTTGAATCCTCTTATTAAAACTCTTGGATTTGGTACTAAAGGAAATATTTGATCGGACTTAGGAGGAAAAACTACGTAGTATTAGAACATGTTAATAGGATTTGAAATTAAAATGAGACTATAGCTTAATAGCATGTCATTGATCCAATTGGACAAGCAAAAATTTAAATAAAGTTTCCAAGAATTGTCTAGTCAAGTAAAAAGCAAAAACTCATGTCAATTATTGCAATTGATATTGTAGTGAAGGGAAACAAGAGAGAAGATGCCTCTGACCAAGACAACTAGAGGACAAGTCACGTAGTAGCATAGGCGATATGGTCCCTGTTCCCTCTTTCTTCCTTTTTGTGAAGCATTTAGTGGGCGTTTGGACATAAGAATAGTAAAATTTAAAAAAAAAAATTAAAAATTTTTTTTTCAAGTAAAAATGATATTTGAAAATTAGAGTTGTATTTGGACGTGAATATAATTTTGCGTTGATTTTAAATTTTTGTGAGTGATATGAGTGAGAATTTTGAAAAATAGTTTTTTTGGAATTTTTGAAAAATTTCAAAATTTATCTTCAAGTGAAAATTGAAAATCTTATGGCCAAACACTGATTTCGTAAAAAAATGAAATCTTTTTGAAAATAATGCAAAAATTCTTATGTCCAAACGGTTCTCATTGATTGGACCTTTTTTTTTCATTTTCACTTTCAAAAAGGGCCAATAACATGGGTTGGCACTTGGCAAGAGCTATACACACAAATATGGGAGGAGAGAGTTGTTTGAGGATTCGATCCCCTTTTTGTAGACAATTCAAGAAGTGGCTATAACATGGGGTGATACAAGATATGCCAAACAAGTAAAAAGGGAAAGACCAAAAAAAAACATTTTCTAATTTCTATGGTATGATAATGTTCTAAGCCAATCTTCACAAAAGTTATTTTCCATTCATTGACACCTTGTAAATGGAAAAAAAAATATAGGGATGAAATTTAGCTTTTTTTTCTCTCTCTTTTTCTAAGGACAAGCCCCTTTGGTTTAATTTTTGCCACCTTATGAATTACTATGATTCATTCTTTGGTTTTTCTCTTTGTCAGAGTTCTTATCCATCCATGTCTCACCTTCACTCCTTCTAATTTGGTGCCCACATTGACATGGCTAGCACCTTTGGTGGTGGATGATCTCTTCAATCTGATGAGCTGGAATATGTGTCCAATCCGCTTTCGCCACCTAAGCTGCATACGTGGCTTTGCATGCTCTATTACTGCTCCTACTTTGCCCTCCTTGCTTGAGCTTCTGCTCCAATTAGACATATTGTCACAGTGCTTAAGTGACACCTTTGGTACTGTGCCAGCTCCTCCCTTCTCCCATGAGGCAACTCCATTATTTTCAAACTTTATTGATATAAAAGAGTCTACAAAAAGTTACAAATTAGAGTTAATCAATATTCAATAAAAATAAAAAAAAGAGGAAAAGGGAAACTATATTATATATAAAAATAATAGAGAAGTCAATGAGTAAAACAATTCATTATTGTTATTTTACGTGCATCTAAAGTCATTCATATTTTTTCATCATCAACGAAAAGCAAAAAAAGGAGGAAATATAAAACAGAAGTAAAGAAAAATAATCATTGCTATATTATATACAAGCAATAAAAAGCAGAATAGATGAAAGTTTTACGTAACACATAATTATGTAACTACATGCACTTTGTATGGAAAGTTTGCTAGAAACTGAACTGTGAAAACAGGACGCTTTAATTGAAATATCTACTCTCTCCGTTGATACTAAAAATAAATGTTCACTTTTACTTGGCATTTTAAATATATCAAGTAAAGACAATAAATTTTTTCTTGTTTTACCCATCGTATTTTGTTACTTATTTCAAATTATTTTCTCAAATCAAATAAAATATGTATCAATTAATATGTGAATTATAGTAAATTATACACTAAGGGACGTGAAAAGTCAAAAGGTGTCAAATAAAAGTAACCGGAGGAATTATAAGTAAAACAAAAAGGCCCTTAAGTAATGACACTTATTCGGTGGTAGTTATTCATTTGCTACCTACTTCTTTACCTAATTTTCAAAATTACAGGCCGTTGTGATTTCAGATAAACAAAACTTAAAAGTAATAGTAAGATTTTAGGCCACATTAATTAGCTATTTTACCCAATAATACTTCCACAAAAATGTCCAAATATATAAAACCAAAATAAAGTAAAGGCTGAATATTTCAAACACATCATAACTTCTCAAGAAAAGGGGTTTGTCCAAAAGGAAAATTTAAAAAAGTGGGGCAAAAGATGGGTAGTGACAAAGACGGATACTATAGATTTGATCCAACATTTTTCACACAGAGCATAAATATGTTTATCTGAAAAACCAGTAAATTTTCAAAAACAAAAAATTCTGAATCCATAATTACAAAAATGTAAGGATTTCAGCGGTATTGATATCAAAAATTCGAACTCGTCAAATTTAAATTTTGAATTCGACTCCTAACAGTAAAATATAATATATTAGCTAAGGGTTTAGACAAATTCAATAACTTTTGCTTAAATTTTATATTTATATAAAACTAAAAAAATCTGTTAAAAATATATAAATATTTTATTACAAAATGGAAAACTAAAATGAGCTATTCATAACTTCAAATTCTGACTCCGGATTGAAAAAAAAAGGAGGAAAAAGAAATTAATGGTAACCTTCATAGCTGCAAGTGGAAGAAGCATCATCATGAATAATCTCTTCGATTTTGCGGGCATGTCTAATGTCAAGGCGACTGAGAAGAGAGCTCAAAGCAAACATCTTAGGCAGATAATGAATTCTTGATTGATGAACATGGTTATTATTCTTCTTTTCTGCACTACTCAAGAAACTGTAGTAGCGTTGATCTCTGGTCTTTGATGTTTTAATCTTCTTTTCTTGCTTAGAAGCCAAGACTAGAAGCCTTTCATTTAAGCACAAAGCACATACTCCTATAACCACTTCTTTGGGATGGAAATAACACAAGGAAGTGTTGTCATTCATGTTAATTAATTTGTTGCAGAGAAAGAGGAAGGATGAGAAGTTAGAAGAAAGAATGTAATAAAGAAAATGTGTGAGTTGAAAGAATGGAAAAAAGTGAGTGTGTGTTTTGTGTTTTTACATGGAAATATATATGGCTCGAGCATGTGTTAACCCCCCCTATGATGTTGACTGAATATTGGTCATTAAGTTGATCGAGGACGAATTATCAACATAAATCTATGAAAAATCCTTTTAAAAGTGTTAAATTATGTAATAAATTAATGGTTGTATAAAAGAATTTTTATATATAAGTGAATTTTAATATGTTATAATTAATTACGTAATATGTATCTTAGTTCTAAGTTATAATATNGACACACTTCCAATTCACTTTAAGCAGTTGAAATAATAAAACTCAAGTCTTTAATAGGAATAAAATCCCAAAATAACAGTATAAGCTGCGAAAATAAAACCAACACAGCCCGACATCGGAGTGTCACCAGTCATGAGCATCTAAAACAAAAATAAAAGTCTGAAGTCTACTCCACTACTACATAACTGAATCAAAGAACTAAGATAGAGGGAGAATGCACTGGGCTGGGAATCGCCAAGCAGCTACCTAGTAAATCTCCGAAGACCTGCTGCAACTATCAACCCTCAGGAGCAGGACCCGTAGCGCCCGAATCTGCACACAGGGGTGCAGGGAGTAAAGTGAGTACTTCAACTCAGTGAGTAATAAAAATAAATGAAGAATGAGTAATATAAAATCACGTGAAGCACAACATTAAGCTAAAAGAGGCATAACAAAAATCAGTAAATATAATTAAGCAGTGAAATCTCATAACATCCTTTAAATAGTTAATCAACATACAGGGAAAAAAACAACTAAAAAGGTAAACACATAATAACTGCCCCTCGGGCACAGTTACAACAGAATCAGCCCCTCGGACAATATCATAGAATAATACCAGCGCCTCGGGCTATGTCTCATATCACAATGCGTACCCGCGCTCACTAGGGGTGTACAGACTCCGGGAAGGGCCCCTTACGGCATCATATCAATCTCAATCTATCTCGTGGCATCATAAATAGGTTCTCGGCATCATATCAATCTCAAGCCACCTCATGGTGTACAATCTCACGCCCTCAGCCTCATTATCATAATTAGTATATCACTGTTGCGGCGTGCAGCCCGACCCAAAAGTATCCTCACAACACAGGCCATCGGCCTTACTCAGTCAGAATCTCATAAGCCCCACGGGCATCAGTAAAACATGAAGCTCAGCACAAAATACATTCAAAATATTATTTAATGTGTTTAAAACAGAATAACATAGCTGAGTTTTGAAAATAGTAAAAATATAGCATGACTGGGCATCAATATAAAATCAATAGTGATAAAAAATAACATTTAAGATCATCTAAAGGTTCAAACAGTTGGCACGAAGCCCAAACATGGCATTTAGCCCAAAGTATAATAATATCAAATAATTAGCTACCAAGTATACAGAAAAGTAGTCATTCGGGATGGACTAAGTCACAATCTCCAACGGTACACGACCCCACGCTCGTTATCTAGCGTGTGCTTCACCTCAACACATTCGAACGTTGTGTAATTCGGGATTTCATACCCTCAGAATAGCATTTAAAATCATTACTCGCCTCGAACTAGCCGAAAAGCTACTATGCAATACGCTTGCCTCTCGAACTAACTTCCGAGTGCTCCAAATCTACCAAGTTCAGATTTTTATCATTAAATTATGATAACGAATGAATTCCAATTGAAAAATATCAATTGTAAGTACAAAATTCGAAATCAGTCAAAACTCGACCCCCGGATTCGCGTCTAGATATTCGATAAAATTAACATCATTTGATTCCTTATCTCCACGCGAGTTCGTACATATAAAAAGCTTCAAAATCCGACCACAAATAGTCTTCAAAATTCTCAATCAACGGCCTAGGTTTCTAAGCCCTAGTTTCTAAAAATTTACCCTTAATTACAGCTCTAATCCATGCATTAGTACCATAGAATCGAGTTTTTAAGTCCAAAATTCTTACCTCAACGAGTTCTCCTTGAATTCTCTCTTCAAAACCGCCCAAAGCTCTCAAATTCGTGTTAAAAAGTGAGAAAACCCTCTGAAAATCGTGAAGGAAATAACTTATATTTTCTGTCCAGACATTTTCGCATCTGCAGTCATTCTACCGCATATGCGGTACCGCATTTGGAGCCAATGAAACGCTTCTGCGGTTCTTCACTTAACCGTCCCTTTCCGCACATGTGCCTTCGCAAATGCGGCAACACAACCGCTTCTGCAGTCCCATCCAAATGCACCTCTGGCCGCTTCTGCAGTCCCTCTTTTGCATATGCGGTGCCGCAGCTGCGGTCCCCAATCCTCAGGTGCGGAAATACTAGAAGTAGCAAAAATTCTGCAGCTGCATCAAGCTTTCAACTTCCTGTCAACCATCCGAAATTACCCCGAGGCTCCCGGGACTTCAACCAAAAGCACTAACATATTCCATAACCTTATTCAAACTTATACCAATCTTCAAAACACCTCAAACAATATTAAAACCACCAAAACACATCGAATTCAAGCCTAAGGTTCTAAAATCTTTCGCATTCCGCTTTTGATCAAAAAGTATACCGAACCACGTCGGAATGACATGAAATTTTGCACACACATCTCAAACAACATAACGAAGCTACTGCAACTTTCGAAATTTCATTCCGACCCCTATATCAAAATCTCGCCTCTCAACCGGAAAATGCCAAAAACTCAATTTCGTCAATTCATGCCTAAATCTACCCTGGACCTCCAAAACACATTCCGATCATGCTCCTAAGTCCTAAATCACCTAACAGAGCTAACCAAATCATAAAAATTCCAACCCGAGATCATTTACAAACAACTCAAAACTTGATCAAATCTTTCAAATTTCCAGCTTCAAACTGAGAACTGTTCCTCCAAATTCATTCTAATTACCCTAAAACCAAAACCAACGATTTACATAAGTTATAATGCATAATACGGGGCTAGAAATTCCCGAGAACTGGCGAGCAAAGTGCAAAAGCTCAAAACGATCGGTCGGGTCATTACATCCTCCCCCACTTAAACATACGTTCGTTCTCGAATGGCCTAAAGTTGTTCCAATAGCCACTCAATCACTGAATAACCTTACCATGGACATACCCGGGGGTGATCCCATGTCACCCTACCTCATATAGGTCTGATAACACAACGTAACTGAAATTTCACAATCAATCTAGCCCATCAACCTTAGAACCACATTTCCACTTCTGAAATCTTCTACAAGATAAGAATCTTACATTTATATTCTGGATTAGCCCGAACAAGCTGTAATAACCCATACCTGCAACCTCAGTTGTAATTACATGACATACCGCATAACTCAAACACTTGTAGCGATAACTTCTAATCACAGCAGTTACTCAAAGCATCTGAATTTCGATGATAAGCCTTTTGTCAAATAAAGCCTCATTCCTACGCTTCTGTATACTGCCATTGATAAATGAAACACATAAGAAGTCATAACCACTCTTCAGATCAATCATTCGTGAAGCCACTTCTCCTTTAGCAAAGACCATAGCAAATTTCTTGAGCCGAACATCGATTTTATCCCTCCAACACGCTGAAACCGAATACGTTTGTATTCATTCTAGATCCCAGCGATCTCATCTAATCCAACAAAACTACTCTAGGGACATTACACATCAATACAATCTACAGCCACAACTCGTGCAATCTGCGCACCAAGAAGCAACAATTCGAACGTATTCAAATCATGAAAAATGACTCAAATGAGAGAGTTGTATCGCAAGCTCACTAGTACCATCACACACAATGCTGGGAACCCATCACACATCATAGAAACAGAAGACATGAATCTAACTCGAAGGGTCATACCTCCATATAACTTCGCTGCAATGTGAGACCCTATCCAAACACTGGTCCACATGAAACACCTCAAGTCATTATGCTCAAAATCGACAACCACGCGCAATTTGATGTCTAGAACCAAAGAAAATCATCATAACCACGGCAAAGCAATTGACATAACATTACATTTACCCGAAAGGACACAACTGATACATCATCCACCAAACAATACCCAATACTCTTCTCGCTCGAATTCCGCTACGAAACCCTAAAAGAACCGCACCACATGTGCCTATAACCAACAAATCATAGCGCCTCGCAACGCAGAAAAGTAACCCATAGATCACCTCAGAACACTAATAGCTTAATAACAACTGAATCAACACATCTCTCACCAATAACAACTCAAGTCAACAAAATCGTCTCGATGCAGAACACACATCCATATAGGTCTACTAATGAACCCCTTATCAAGGAGTTCCTAAAGTTGTTACTTCAACTCTTTTAACCCCGCCAGTGCCATACGATACGGTGCCTGGCACCAAATTAATACCAAAATCAACAATCTCGTCCGGCGACATGTTGGCCACAAGAAACACATCTGAAAGGTACCTCACCGCCGGCACTGAATCAATGGTAGGTGTTTCTGTACTGACGTCCATCACGAAGGCCCAAATAAGGAATAAAATCCTTCCTAGCCATCTGTAGGGTCTTCGAAATACAAAACCACCCTACTAAGAACATAATCCGTAGAACCTCGCCACTCCATCCGTGGAATTCCCGGCATAGCCAACATCGCCGCTTTAGCACAATAGCCCAAAGTGACACAACACTGACAACCAGTCTATACCCAATATCAAATCCATAATCCAATATACCAAGCAACAAAGGATTGAATCGGGTCTCCAAACCTCCAATAGTTACCACACAAGACCGATATACGCGGTCCACCACCACAACATAACCTATATATCAGAACTCTCAGTCCCCAACTCCATATAGCACATGAATCTCTATATCCAGTCCCAATTTCGTCGTCCGAATACACAACACACCTTTAATACCCAATCATTCCATGGAAGGTACTCTTATAATTCTTTTGTACCACTAAGAAAACTCGAATATCGACAATTGATCCAACAAGAGAATGTCGTAATACTAATGAAGTATTATCAATCTCAATCACACTGCCCTTTTTTTTAAACGTATACCACTGTCAAGTCACACCAATTAGTAATGCCATTTTACTTAATCATCCGAAACTGCCCGCTGCCTTAGAATTTTTATGATCTTCCTTTCATAACTGAACTGTGACCTTACACATGCAAATCTCAATCCTACATAACACACCGTATATTCCATACCATCCTATGACAAATATGAGAACTTCAGAATCCATTCCAATTCACAAGCAACTACGTACTCCCCTAGCCAAGAACTTTCCATTGATCTCATCTAGAAGAGCATCACTACACATCCCATTCTCCTCACGCTCGTAGCAAATATACATCTCTAACCGGGGTAGAAAACATCAAGAACTCTTCGACTTCCCTTTGCACAAAATTAAATCGTGAGGACTGAATCCTTCTACCTTGACCAAGCTACGTAGACCACTAAAACCTAGAGCACTGCCACGAAACACCTGCAGAAACTCACCGCTTCATAAGCACTCAAGAACCAGTCATATCCTTTACCATGCCAATTCGGCCTACTACCAAGCTATCCCGTCTATCTGAGCTCCCTTCTGATTTCCTTTTGATTCACCTTCAACTTGATACTATTTCTTGCTATAACACCACAATTCCTCAACCTAGACTCACCATACGAGACCCAAGCATAAGACCACACCGTCTAAGGCTCATAAGCCATTGAATACTCTCTTACATATTCCCAAAATGACCAAATTCAAAATACCTACCTGGAGGGACTTCTTGCGAATCCAAGGCCATTACCTTTGCCTTCCTGATACTGTTATATAGCTCCATATAATGATGTAGAAATACTACTAGTCTTGACACCTCCCCAGTGCAACCTTAGTTTCTAGTAACACCCACAACTTGGAAATCTTTAATTATTACATGTAAAATTTTGAACCCATTAGAACCATCCTCGAGAGTTATCCACTCTATTCAAACAGCAATTGGACTAATTAAATGAACCGTACAACATGTGCCTCATTGGCACTCCGACACCAACTTCACCTTAATGCAACCAAGCAACCTCCTGTTCTAGGTATCGCACATCCTTTACCACCAACAACTCAAGTCATTCCACGATTCTCATACACCCATAAAGCATGTCAAAACCTATATTGAAATTCCCTTTACTCAAGCCATCATCGGCCTCAACCTACGTAAGCCATAACTGACTCACAAGTACGCCTCACACTGGAACCATCATAACACATAACCGTACATTCAACTAATCATTAACAGACTCCCCCACTTGGCTCGAAGCCATAGACAAAACACACAATAACTCATAATGAATATACTCTATTTCTGCCATAATATCGTAGGGAGATTGAATTAATTACTCATAATCTCATACAACACAGATCATCTAGTACCTCAAATCTTCTGCAATTCTCGCATTCACCCTCGTAACAGTCAAGACCACTCTCTTAAGCGACCAAAATTCAAATTGCAACACATATATTTCACTGCAAAAAAAAGTCTTCCAACAAACAATATAAGGATTACACAGCCTTCATAACACTCCGCAGGAGACAACCCACTTGCTTCACCTCAAACTAACATCTCTTTATACCCTTCCATCGTCATGAACATCACGCATTCACTAAACTTCCTGAGTCTGAACTCATAACACAACGTGAAATCTACTTCACTCCCCAACTAGAAAACATGAAATGATTCTTCACACACCCGTAACTCGGAGTTATACCTCAAATCAAGATGGAAATCAAGCACCAAATAGTTCTTCTATCCTCCAGCAGACCCTTCTTGTCGCTTCCAAATCAAATGAATACATCTCGCAGTCATATCATACTCATCACATAGTTATCCAGTCATCACTCCTACTAACAGGGACACTACCGAACATATAAGTTCAAAAGTACATACTCACACAATCAGCACCTTGGTGCTCAAGCCATAGGCAAAAATCTGGCCTCGAGTCCTCCAGAATGGCCCAACATCAACACACAGAGATCATATCTTGCCCCTCGATTAGGGAATCACAAGCCATTGATGTACATCTGATACTGAGCGCTTATGCGTGAATGCGTGGAAGGAATTTAAGGAGTTACATTTCAAGCTCAATCAAGGACACATGATAAGTATTCAAGAATGTGAAGTTTTTTTTCCTAAAAGTTCTGCAACCTCCCAAGGATAAGTAGAGACGTCTCTGTACCGATCCGTAAGACTCTGCTAAACCTGATCATGACTCGTGAGACCTAAGTAACCTAAGCTCTAATACCGACTTGTCACGACCCTAAACCTAAACCCGGTCGTGATGGCATCTCTCGTGAAGACAAGGCCAGAAGACACACTTCCAATTCACTTTAAGCGGTTGAAATAATAAAACTCAAGTCTACAATAGGAATAAAATACCAAAATAACAGTATAAGTTGCGAAAATAAAACCAACACAGCCCGACATCAGGGTGTCACCAGTCATGAGCATCTAAAACAAAAATAAAAGTCTGAAGTCTACTCTACTAATATATAACTGAACTAAAGAACTAAGATAGAGGGAGAATGCACTGGGCTGCGAATCGCCAAACAGCTACCTAGTAAATCTCTGAATACTTGCTGGAACTATCAACCCTCAGGAGCAGGACCTGTAGCGCCCGAATCTGTACACAGGGGTGCATGAAGTAAAGTGAGTACTCCAACTCAGTGAGTAATAAAAATAAATGAAAACTGAGTAATATAAAATCACATAAGGCACAACATTAAGCTAAAAGAGGCATAACAAAAATCAGTAAATATAATTAAGTAGTGAAATCTCATAACATCCTTTAAACAGTTAAACAACATACAGGAAAAAACAACAAAAAAGGTAAACACATAATAACTGCCCCTCGGGCACAGTAACAATAGAATCAGCCCCTCGGGCTATGTCTCATATCACAATGGGTACCCGCGCTCTCTAGGGTGTACAGACTCCGGGAGGGGCCCCTTATGATCCAAGCACAATATCAAGCCATCTCGTTGCATCATAAACAGGCTCTCGGCCTCATATCAATCTCAAGCCACCTCGTGGCGTACAATCTCAGGCCCTCGACCTCATTATCATAATCAGTATATCATTTTTGCGGCGCGCAGCCCGACCCAAAAGTATCCTCACAACACAGGCCCTCGGCTTTACTCAGTTAGAAACTCATAAGCCCCTAGGGCATCAGAAAAACATGAAACTCAGCTCAAAATACCTTTAAAATATTATTTAATTCGTTTAAAATAGAATAACATAGCTGAGTTTTTAAAAAAGGTGAAAATATAGCATGACTGGGCATCAATTTGAAATCAACAGTGAGGAAAAATGTCATTTAAAATCCCCTAAAGGTTCAAACAGTTGGCACGAAGCCCAAATATGATATTTAGCCCAAAGTATAATAATATCAAACAATTAGCTACCAAATATACAGAAAAGTAGTCATTCAGGATGGACTAAGTCACAATCTCCAACGGTGCACGACCCCACGCTCATCATCTAGCATGTGTGTCACCTCCACACAGCCGAACGTTGTGTAATCCGGGGTTTCATACCCTCAGAACAGCATTTAAAATCATTACTCACCTCGAACCAGCCGAAAAGCTACTCTTCAACATGCTTGCCTCTCGAACCAATTTCCGAGTTCTCCAAATCTACCAAGTTCATATTTTTATCATAAAATTATGCTAAACGAATGAATTCCAATTGAAAAAAGTTGATTTTAAGCACAAACCCTGAAATCAATCAAAACCTGACCCCCGGGACCACATCTTGGAATTCGATAAAATTAACATCATTAAATTCCTTATCTCCCCATGAGTTCGTACATATAAAAAGCTCGAAAATCCGACCACAAATGGTCTTCCAAATCCTCAATAAACGGCCTAGGTTTCTAAACCCTAGTTTCTAAATATTTACCCTTAATAACAGCTCTAATCCATGCATTAATACCATAGAATCGAGTTTTTAAGTCCAAAATTCTTACCTCAACGAGTTCTCCTTGAATTCTCTCTTCAAAATCGCCCAAAGCTCTCAAATTCGTGTTAAAAAGTGAGAAAACCCTCTGAAAATTGCGAAGAAAATAACTTATATTTTCTATCCAGACATTTCCGCATCTGTGGTCATTCTACCGCATCTGCGGTACTGCATTTGCAGCCAATGAACCGCTTCTGCATTTCTTCACTTAACCGGCCTTTTTCGCATCTGCGAAGGCCTTTTTGCACCTGCGCCTTCACAGATGCGGCCACACAACCGCTTCTGCAGTCCCATCCAAATGCACCTCTGGCCACTTCTGCAGCCTCTCTTTTGTATATGCGGCACCGCACCTGCGGTCCCCAATCCTTAGGTGCGAAAATACCAGAAGCAGCAAAAATTCTGCAGCTGGATCAAGCTTTCAACTCCCCGTCAACCATCCGAAATCACCCCGAAGCCCCCGGGACCTCAACCAAAAGCACTAACATATCCCATAGCCTTATTCAAACTTATACCAATCTTCAAAATACCTCAAACAACATCAAAACCATCAAAACACATCGAATTCAAGCCTAAGGTTCTAAAATTTTCCGCATTCCGCTTTTGATCAAAAAGTATACCGAACCACGTTCGAATGACCTGAAATTTTGCACACACATCCCAAACAACATAACGAAGCTATTGCAACTTCCAGAATTCCATTCCACCCCATATATCAAAATCTCGCCTATCAATCGGAAAACACCAAAAACTCAATTTCGCCAATTCAAGCCTAAATCTACTTCAGACCTCCAAAACACATTCCGATCACGCTCCTAAGTCCTAAATCACCTAACAGAGCTAACCAAATCATAAAATTCCAATCCGATATCATTTACAAATAAGTCAAAACTTGGTCAAACCTTTCAAATTTCCAGCTTCAAACGAAGAAATGTTTCTCCAAATTCATTTTGATTACCCTGAAACCAAAACCAATAATTTACATAAGTCATAATGCATAATACGGGGATAAACATGCCCGAGAACTTACAAGCGAAGTGCAAAATCTCAAAACGATCGGCCAAATCGTTATATGTATGTATGTGTATGTGTATATATATATATATATGTGTGTGTGTGTGTGTGTATGTGTGTGTGTGTGTGTGTGTGTGTATGTATAGTTTCAAAATAATTACACCATAATATGAGAGATTGAGTTGTGAGTTCTATCTCCATTGTCTAGCATCACACTAGTATTACAAATATTAATTTTTCTAGTAAATACAATTCCTAGGATGTCTGCCCACATTGTGCCGTTTGCAAATACTAGAGTAATTGCCAAAAACTCTATCCTTTCATCAAAAGTTAAAAATGGGTTCCTTCCTTGGCAAGGAGTCTGTTGTTTGATTCTGCTCCCTAAAGCTATGTCCTAGTGTTGGGCTCCCCAGCTTCTCCATCAAGGATCTGCATTCACACGGACTTTCATACTTTGACATTTTTATAACTAGTTCGGGTGTTGATCTCTAGGGATATTAGAGTACGGTCAAGTGCAATTTTTAATTTCTGCCAAAGGGCTTGGAGTTCTGCCATGATACTAGTAGTATGTGGCAGACCCTTGAGGTAACCTACTACCAGTCTCCCAAATTATTCCTGAATACTCCACCAACTCCCCTATTCATGTGGTAGTACATGCATCCCCGTCAGTATTTGATTTATAGTACCCAACAACTGGTGGTGTCATTTTATGTGAATGGTGGTTGTGTTTGTGGTGGCTTTATGGTGCACTGCCACATGATGGCATTCTATATCCTTAGTAATGGTTTGATCAACAGGGATGTGGTTTCTCTTTTTATCAAACACATTATTATTTTTAGTTAGCCAGATGCTCCAGAAGCAGAAAAGTAGTTGGAATGTCCAACCAATTATGTCATTGAAAGGCATCTTTTTTAGCTTATTCCAGGTGTATTCCCAGTTTTGCATAGAGAAAGAGAGAAAAGGGTAGCATGCACGGTTAGTGCATTCATGTGACAATTTCAACTAGAAAATTTTAGGATTGATACACACAAAGAAAAAGTGGTTGATGTTTTCTACATCTATATTATAGAAGTAGTAGATGCGATTGACATTCAGGCCAATGTGATGTAGGTGTTTTATGTTGGAAGCATGTTGTGTTGCATGAGACAAGTGAACATTTTAATTTTATTTGGGACCTTAAGCCTCCATATCTAGCTAACTTGGTCATATTGTACTAAGATCAGAATCAATGAAAGAGTAGGAAGTTTTTGCACCGAATATCACATATTGTGAGATTCCAGATTAGCTTGTCTTCAGCATTAGTAGTATAGGGGATGAATATGGATTGAATAACATTAGATATGGAATGAGGAATGGGGTAGTGTACAACACTGAAGTTTCACTCCCCTATTAGAGTACACTGAATTAATTTTTAAAGTTATTTCATTATCTTTATAGGAGCCTTGAAGGATGGAGTGGAGTGGTTACATGTTAGGGATCCAGTTGTCAGTTAAGAAGTTCACCATATCCCGTTTTATGAACCACCTACCTAGAAGTTTTCGTGCATACATTCCAGCCCTTCTAAATTCATTTCCATCTCCTAGTTTTGGCCTTAGCCCTACTCTGCCTCCCACTACATTATTTTTCTATTAAGAATCTAGCCCAAATTGTGTCTCTGTTGTGGTACATTCTCTATCTAGGCTTGCGTGACTAGCCTTGTTATTCATCCGAGCTTGTTGTAAACCAAGTCCCCCACTCCCTATTCTTTGGCTTAGTCACTGTATCTCATTTAACTAAGTGTAGCTTTTTTTTCCCCTGAAATGGTGCCCCAAATAAAGTTCCTTTAGATTCTGTCAATTTGGTTAGTTATATAGGATGATAGTTTAATGTATTGCATCACATGGCTGGGGATACTTTTCAGGCTTGACTTGCTAATGTTGTATGGCCAGCCATGTTTAAGAACTTAGTTTTCCAACCTGCAATATTTGTGTTCATGTTGTTTATGATGAACTGGAAATCATTATTTGTGGGTATTTTGTGGAATATAGGAAAGCACGGGTATTTGCCAAAACCTACTTTTCTTAATTCCTAACATGGAGCTACATCCCAAATCACCCTTACAGTTGGATGAGAAGATAACCTTGGATTTTAGGAAGTTGAACTTCTGTCCTAAAGCAACATTGAACTCCTCTAGGGAAGCCAAGATAGTATCACCGTTTTTCTATTGGCTCTAACAAACAGAGTAAGGTCATTAGCAAAGAAAATAATATGTATGATATTTTAGGACCACCCTTGTTGATGCTGGTGAGAAACCAATCTTTCCTAAGTAGTACACTCTCAATTGTCCTAGGTAGCCTCTCCATAAAGATTATGAACAGATATGGAGAGATATGGTCTCCTTATCTGATCCCTCTAATAGGGTTGAAGTAGCTGGTTTGGTTCCCATTGACCAGAATTGAAATGGAGCTAGAAACAAAACAAGAAAGAGTCAGCTTGATCGGCCTAGTTGGGAAGTTAAAGAACAATAGGGAGTCCCTAATGACGGACCACTCAAGTTTGTCAAAGACTTTTTCCAGGTTAATCTTTATAATCATGTTGATATTTTTTCCTTTCATTTTTTGAAAATGAGTAATGTATTCCTGGACAATAATAGCATTATCTGCAACTCTTCTATTTGATAGAAAACTAGCCTGAGTGGGGCCAATGATAATGTGAAGGATTGGCTTGATCATGTTCATACTGATCTTTGTGACCAGCTCGTACATGGTATTGCACAACCTAATTGATCTGAATTTCTTTAACATTGTAGCATTAGGACATTTTGGGATTAGGCATAAGTAGGTTCTATTAATATTTGGACATAGAGAATGTCCTCTCGCATAAGTTGTTGACCTGGATAGAAAGGATATGTTAGTATTTCAAGTAGAAGAGGGGATGGACTCCATCAGGCCTAGGTACTTTCAAAGGTTTGAAGGAGTTAATGTCTTTCTTGATTTTAGATAACCTAAGGGGAAGGTCCATAGTGGCTATATCACTGTTGGATAGAACTAGAGGTCTATCAATATTATATGAAGTTTGCCAGGTGGATGATTGGTGGGTTGTGATAAAGAGATTATTGAAATAACCCAAGATGGTGTCTTTGATGAGAGGTTCCTAAATTAGGTGACCTACTTCATCTTTTAAGCATAGAATCATGTTCCTCATCCTTCTGTTGAGAGCGGTTATGTGGAAGAACCTTATGTTGGCATCCCCATTATACAACCAATTGATTCTAGATTTCAGCTTCCAAAAATCCTCTTCATTTTTTAGGATAGATGAGAATTCAAGTTGGAGATTGGCTTCTAACTCATGAAGGAATCTACTGAAAGGTTAAGCATTAGACTTTTGAATTCCATTTAGTCTAGCAAATATATTTTTTCCTATGAAAAATATTCCCAAACACGTGCTTATTCCAATTTGTCACTCTATTTTTTAACACACTAGTTGCCTCAAAAGGTCATTAGTTGGTGGGAATCTCTCGTGCACAATGGATGGGAATTCAGGATGGTTGCACCACATAAATTCAAACCTAAAAGGTTTCCTGTGAGCACTGTAGTGATGTCTAATAATGTTAAGGAGAAGAGGGCAATGGTTAGAGTGAAATATAGGCAAATGTGTAACAGTATATTCAGGGAATATTTCAATCTAGTCATCTATAGTAAAACAACTCTCTAGCCTCTCAAGGATGAGGTCATGCCTTCTAGTATACCTCTTATTTGTCCATGTGTATTTAGACTCCTTAAATCCTAGGTCCACAAGCCTACTTGATTCAAACAGTTCCAGAATCTGTTACTTCTACTGTTGTTTATGATATTTCCCCCAAATTTATCTCTTATTTTTAGTATTTCATTAAAATCTTTCCCTACAAGCCCACTACCCTTATAAACAGAGTCCATGTCTTCTAAATAGTCCCAAAACCTATTCATGTCATTCAAATAATTACTAGCATAAATTGTATAACATAACCACTTAGAGTTGTATAGAGTTACCTTTACCATGACATGAACTCACGGTGGTGTAGTGGAGACTTCCTCAAGCTTCACAAGATCATCTTTCCACATGACCACAATTCACCTAGATTTCCCTACATCAAAGGTTTGGAATTGAGCTGAGAATTTCAGCTCAATAGTGAGGTGCTTATGGTCAGTCATTCTTGTCTTCAGCAAGACAAGCAGAGTATGGTTGTGTAGCTTGACCATTCAAGCACAGTGTTTGTGGAACTCAACATTATTGGCTCCCCTCACATTCCATATTATGAAGTTTATTAGTAACAGGTTCTGAGATAGGGCTTTCCTCTTTATTCTCTTCCTCTTGCCCACAAGGTTTGTCTTTACGAGTCCGTCCAGAGGTTCTATGATTACTGTCGAGCTCCCTGAGTTTATAGATAAGGGCACTCGGAGATCTAGCTTGCAGCTTATGAGTTTTCTGGGTTAAAGAGCAATAAGCATTTCTCCGTACTACTCTTTGAACTCTATCTCTTGAGTCTTTTGCATGAGCAAGACTCTTGTCTTTGGGGATCCTAATTTTTTCAGTATGTTCTCTAGTTCTAAGCTGGACTCCCTGAGGTAATATAGGATTTGGTTGGTCCCAATATTTAGTTATTCCAGTGGTGACAAAAGGTTTGGTGGTGGTAATGGTGGAATTTGCTCTGTTGGTGGCCATAGTGTGAAGGCAGGGGACATAATCAGTGCTTCTAGGTTCATCGGTGGAAAGAAAGGCATAGTCTGGCATAGTTGGCCCATCAGACTATTGATCTCTTCCATTGATAGGGGTTGTTGGGTACTGATAATAGGTGAATTTGACTATAAATACGCCCTAAATAATCACATTTTTATGTTGTTTTGATGATATATATGTTGACAAAATGCTCTTAATAGTGTCTTTTATGAATTGTAGGTACAAAATGGGTAAAGAAGGCTAAGGAGCAATTTT
>MU669793.1:26630-45294 GCA_026770625.1 Nicotiana glauca | reverse complement strand
AATATTTTTCCTTGCCAGGACGTTGAGATTATTGATGTTGTACCCTTGCCGGGTTTTTAATTGCTTGTTTGTGTTTCCTTGTCGGGATTTTCATTATTGTTTATTTATTTCCTTGCTCTTGTTTGTGATTGTTGTTTGAGTGAGGAAGAGTTTTAAAGCACGAAGGCATTGTTTGTTTATGGTAAGAAACGAATGTAAAGCACGAAGGGTGATGCCGTGCAATGTTCGCTTATTATGCGAAAAAAGTGTTAAAGCACGAAGGGTGATATCGTGCCGCACGATGTACCATTCCGTGCCGATTCTATTGATATATGTGAGGAATGAGAGTAAACGCACGAAGGGTGATGCCGTGCACATGTTATTTCTTAGCGAGTATGAGAGTAGGGTGATGCCGTGCACTTGTTGATCTCTGTTTCATTACATACAATTGAGTTGTGTTGTTTTCCTTCGTTACTGGATGATTCTTATTTGAAAATTATTATACTCCCCATAACATGCTTCCCCCCATATTTTTTATCTGTTCTATATTTCGATTCCGCTGTATATATATGAAATTGCACAGGTTTATGTGGTAGTCCAGTCTAGCCTCGTCACTACTTCGCCGGGGTTAGGCTAGACACTTACCAGCACATGGAGTGAGTTGTGCTGATACTACACTCTGTGCTATTTTGCACAGATCCAGGTTTCGGACAGCAGCAGTAGCAGCATTAGTGTGGCAGTAGGCCTTCAGTACAGCGAGACCCGAGGTAGCCTTGCAGGCGTCCGCAGGCCCGGCATCTCCCTTATCCTCTCTTTTAGTCTGTTATCTCATTGTATTCGAGACAAATAGTTTATGTTTTTTTCAAACGTTGTATTTAGTATTTTTCACGACCTAAACCCCACACTAGTCGTGATGGCGCCTCTCGTGAAGACGAGGCCAGCCAACTAACCCAACTTGTTTTCAAAAATAATTTAAACATGAATAAACAACTAAAATATGACTTAATAATATAAATTAGCGGAAATACAACCCAACACAGCCCTAATCGGGATGTCACAAGTCACGAGCATCTATTAGAATGTAAGTACAACCACAAGGTCTAAAAGTACACTAATCAAGAATAATGAACAAAGGGAGAAGAACGATGCTGCGAACGCTGATAGTCGCCTCGTTAAACTCCTATATCTCTGACTCTGATCAGCCAAACCCGCTACTGGGTGAATATTTACATGCATCTGCACACGGGGTGCAGGGAGTAAAGTGAGTACTCCAACTCAGTGAGTAATAAAGGTAAATAACAACTGAGCAATAAGAAATCACGTATGACATATCATCATGCTGCATAGAAGTAGTGTGAAACCCTTTGAGAAAAAGCAGTGAAGCTGTGAAATCTTTAGAAATATCTTAGCTCAGTTAAAAACCTCTTTTGAAAATGACTTTTTCAACAGTATGCAAATGAATGCAAATCAAATAGTGCAGATAAGCACAGAAGTCCGCCCCTCGGGCACCACACTCAATTAACAGATAATGTCAGGCAATCCGGTAGATATCACATGAAGTAGCACAAATAACAGGTAAAGACAGACAAATGAAATAAAGTAAACACACAGAACAATACTAGTACCGCTGTGGCGTGCAGCCCGTTTCGTTTATCGACAACGGCGCTCACCGGGGGTGTGCAGACTTCGGGAAGGGCCCCTTACGTCCCAAGCGCAATATCAAGCCATCTCGTGGCATCAATCTAGGCCCTCAGCCTCATATCAATATCAGTATAACATTGCTGCGGCGTGCGGCCCGATCCAAACGTATCCTCACAATACAGTCCCTCGGCCTTACCCAGTCAAAGATCAACAATCCACTCGGGCAACAGTAAAACATGATGCTCAGCCTAAAATATTTTTGAAAATATCATTTCAAGCGTTTAAGGCATAATAAACTTGGCTGAGTTTTAAAACAGTGAAAAATACGTGACTGAGTTCAAGTATATAATTAAAACAGTGAGGAATTATCAACAACAATCCCCGAAGGGTTCAAATAGCTGGCACGAAGCCCAAATATGGAATTCCCCCCAAATTGTGATGATAACAAGTAATTTCAGACAAATACACAGTAAATCCATCAATCAGGACGGACCAAGTTGCAATCCCCAATGGTGCTCTACTCCACGCTCGCTATCCGGCGTACAAGTCACCTCAATATAGCACTATGATGTGCAAATTCGGGGGTTTCAAACCCTCAGGATATCATTTACAATAATTACTCACCTCGAACCGGCTAAATCTCTAGCTTGCGATGCCTTTGCCCCTCAAATCGGCCTCCACGCGCGTCGAATCTATCCAAAAACAAAGCGAATACATCACAATATGCTAAGGGAACAAAGCCCAAGCGAAAACAAACAATAACGGGCACAAATCCCGAAATTACCAAAACCTGAGCCCCAGGACCACTTCTCGAAACTTCGAAATTTTCACATCAATAGATTCCCTATCTTCCCACGAGTTCATACATATCAAGAACTCCCAAATCCAAGCTCAAATGGCCTATCAAATCCCAATTTAAAAATCTCCAATTTCCAAGCCCTAGTTCTTCAATTTTAGGCTTAATTTTCATAAATTTCTAGGTGGATTTCACAATATAATCAAGTTTCAAGACCAATATTCTTACCTCAAGCCGATTCCTCTTGTATCCATCTTTCATCTCCTCCAAAAATCTCCAAAAACGAGCAGCCATGGGTTAAAATAGACCCAAAATCGCGGATGAAATGAAGTTATGACCTTCTGCCCAGCACATTTCGCTTCTATGGAAAATTTTCTGCTTCCGCGGTTTCTCTTCTGCGGACCACGTGCTGCTTCTGCGTCTTCCACTAACGTCAAAAACTTTCGCTTCTACGGTCCTTGGCTCGCAGATATGGTTCCGCTTCTGCGAAAAAACCACCGCATTTTGCGGAGCCGGCTGCACCAACCAAAACCGCTTCTCCGGTCTTTTCTTCTCACCTGCGATGCCGCTTCTGCGGTCCCATTTCCGCAGAAGCGGAAATGCCAGAAGCAGCAGCCAAATCGAAATCTCCCAAGTTCAAAACTCTCCGTTAGCCATCCGAAATCACCCCGAGGCCCCCGGGACCTCAACCAAAAACACCAACACCTCCTATAACATCATTCAACTTGTTCCAATCATTAAAACGTTTCAAACAACACCAAAACCATCAAATTACATCGAGTTCAAGCCTAAGTTCTTCTTAAACTTCCGAAACATGCATTCGATCAAAACCCGACCAAACCACGTGTGAATGACCTCAAATTTTACACACACATACCAAATCACTTAATGAAGCTATAGCAACTCTCGCAATTCCATTCCGATCCTCGGATCAAAATATCACCTATCAACTGGAATTTGCCGAAATACAAACTTTGCCAATTCAAGCCAAATCCTTCCTCAGACTTCCAAAATGCATTCCGATCGCGCTCCTAAGTCATAAATCACCTAAGGAGCTAGCCATATCATAAAAATTCTGATCCGAGCTCATATACAATTAAGTCAACTTTTGGTCAACCATTTCAAATTCAAAACCTTCAACTGAGACTATTCTTTCAAATTCATTCCGATTTTCCTGAAAGCGAAAACCAATGATCTACATCGGTCATAATGCATAATACAGGGCAAGTCATGCCCGAGAACTGGCGATCAAAGTGCAAAAGCTCAAAACGATCGGTTGGGTCGTTACAGTATTCTTTGCAGTTCGTGAGTACAGCGAGACCAGTCTTGGGTAGAGGATTTTGTTGAACTTTCCACATTTATATTCAGTTTTATATAATGTTAAGGCTTTCGTTTATTATTTAATCTCGTTAATTTTATATTATTGCTAGTAATTGTTAAAAAGGGGATTATGTTATTAACGAAAAGTAATCAAATTTGGCTTGCCTAGCTTCTACGAGTAAGCGCCATCATGACTCCCGAGGGTGGGAAATCCGGGTCGTGACAAGTTGGTATCAGAGCTCTAGGTTACATAAGTCTTACAACTCACAGACAAGCTTAGTAGAGTCTAAGAGATCGGTACAGAGACGTCTGTATTTATCCCCAGAGGCTACAGAGTTAGGAAAAGTTTCATATTTGTTCTTTGTTGTCGTGCGGTTCTGTTTCACAATGGTAATTGAATTTCTATATATGTTCTTTCGCAGATGGAGAGAACACATGCTTCTTCATCTTCCGATCAGCAGTCCTAGCCCCAGGTAACTCCCGCTAGGGGCAGAGGACGAGGCCGTGCTAGAGGCCGAGGTAGGGGCAGAGCCTAGCCCCGAGCAGTAGCACCAGTGGTGGAGCCTCAGGTCGACTTTGACGAGGAGGTTCCAGCCCCAGCCCCATCAGTTCCGGTAGGCCCAGCTCAGGTCTCTGAGGGGTTTATTGCTACCCTAGTTCTTCAGGACGCGTTGGTCCGATTGGTGGGCCTCATGGAGAGTGTTACCCGAGCGGGTTTGCTTCCTGTAGCACCAGCTGTCTCTCAGGCTGGAGGAGGGGCCCAGACTCCTACTTCTCGTACTTCGGAGCAGGTAGATCCTCAGGTTTAGGCTCCAATAGTTCAACTAGATGGAGCAGCTCAGCCGGGTATGGTAGCCCAGGCAGGTGATGAGGCAGCCATGTCTGCCGATGCTTTGTGGAGATTGGATAGGTTCACCAAGCTCTTCACTACTACTTTCAGCGGTGCACCCACCGAGGATCCTCGGGATTATTTGGAAAGCTGCCACGAGGTTCTTTGGAACATAGGTATTGTTGAGTCCAATGGAGTTGGATTTGCTTCATTTTGCCTATCTGGATCCGCCAAGACTTGGTGGAGGGTTTTCTGTTTAGCTAGACCAGTAGGGTCTCCAGCCTTGACATGAGATTAGTTTTTAGTGTTGTTTCTGGAAAAGTTTCTCCCCATCACACAGCGCGGGGCCTATCGAAGGCAGTTCTAGCGTCTCCATCAGGGATCCATGTCAGTCACCCAGTACGAGACCGAGTTTATTGAGTTGGCTCGCCATGCTACTGTCATACTCCCCACTGAGAGGGAGAGAGTGAGACGATTTATTGATGGACTCATCCAGCCTATTCGTCTCCAGATGGTTAGAGAGGCGGGGAGTGATATTACTTTTTAGGAGGCGGCCAATGTGGCCCGGAGGATCGAGATGGTATTGCCATAGGGGGTGGTCACAGAGCAGACAAGAGGCCCCGTCAGTCAGGATGATTCGGTGGTGCCTCATCTGGTGGTAGAGATTCTTATGTTAGGGGTCAACCTTCTAGGCCTTTCCAGTTAGCCCTCCAGGTTTCTCAGGGTGCCCCAAGTGACCGTGGTTCTCATGCACATTATTCTGATCAACAGCCATTCAGTGCACCACCAGCCCCTATCAGTGCACCGCCGCTTCAGAGTTTCCGTGGTGGTCACTCAAGTTGACGGGGCTAGCAGACTCAGCAGCCGACGACTTATTACACTTGTGGTGACACGGGTCATATTGCCAGATTTTGCCCTCGAGCACCGAGCAGTTCTCAGCACCAGGGTTCTCGTGCCATGGTTCAGGCACTAGCTGCTCCACAGCCAGCCCATCCAGCTAAAGGCGGGGGTAGAGGTACTAGAGGTGGAGGTAGAGGTCATAGAGGTGGAGCTTAGACTGCCAGAGGTGGAGTCCAGCCAGCAGCAGGCCATCCCAGAGAGGTAGATCAGAGTGGTGAGGCCTAGCCCCGATGTTATGCTCTTTAGGATAGGCTCGAGGCAGAGACTTCAGATGCAGTCATTATAGGTACGGTTCTGGTTTGTGATAGAGATGCTTCAGTGTTGTTTGATCCGGGGTCTACGTATTCATATGTGTCATCCTATTTTGCCCCGTATTTGATCATGCCTAGTGATACATTGGGTATTCCTGTTTATGTGTACCCCAGTGGGTGATTCTATTGTGGTCGATCGAGTCCATCGCTCTTGTGTCGTGGTGATTGGGGGTCTGGAGACTCGTGTAGATTTGTTGCTTTTAGATATGGTTGACTTTGATATTATATTGGGGATGGACTGGTTGTCACCCTATCACGCTATCTTGAACTGCTATGCCAAGACGGTGACCTTAGCTTTATCGGGTATGCCTCGTTTAGAGTGGAGTGGAACTCCAGGTTATTCTACCCACAGTGTCATATCGTATGTGAAGGCTCGGCGTATGGTCAGAAGGGATGTTTGGCTTATTTAGCTTATGTTCGGGATTCCAGTGTTGAGTTTCCCTCTATCGACTCTGTGCCCGTTGTTTGTGAGTTCCTTGATGTTTTTCCTTCAGACCTGCCGGGTATGCCTCCCGACAGAGATATTGATTTCTGCATTGATCTAGTTCCGAGCACTCAGCCTATTTCTATCCCGTCATATCGTATGGCCCCGCTGGAGTTGAAAGAGTTAAAGAAACAGTTGCAGGATTTGCTTGAGAAGGGTTTCATCAGACCCAGTGTTTC
The DNA here is from genome assembly GCA_026770625.1 of Nicotiana glauca. Lineage (NCBI taxonomy): Eukaryota > Viridiplantae > Streptophyta > Magnoliopsida > Solanales > Solanaceae > Nicotiana > Nicotiana glauca. Next base: position 38,855 of record MU669793.1, on the reverse strand, counting down.
ACCTTGAGGTGCGGTGTGTTGATTGTCAAGAAGAAGGATGGGTCAATGAGAATGTGTATTCAATACCGGCAATTGAACAAGGTAACGATCAGGAATAAGTATCCACCGCCGAGGATTGATGATTTGTTCGACTAGCTTTAGGATGCCAGGGTATTTTCCAAGATTGACTTGCGATCTGGCTACCATCATTTGAGGATTCGGCCATCCGATGTTCCTAAGACAGCCTTCCGCACTCGGTACGGGCATTATGAGTTCTTGGTTATGTCATTCGGGTTGACAAATGCCCCAACAACCTTCATGGACTTGATGAACCGAGTGTTCAGGCCTTATTTGGATTCATTCGTGTTAGTGTTCATTGATGATATATTGATATACTCCCGCAGCCAGGAGGAGCATGAGCAGCACCTTAGAGTGGTTCTTCAGACTCTAAGGGGTATTCAGTTATATGGTAAGTTCTCGAAGTGTGAATTCTAGTTGGGTTTAGTTGCATTTCTGGGTCATGTTGTATCAGCAGAGGGTATTCTGGTGGACCCGAAGAAGATTGAGGCAATCAAGAACTGGCTTAGACCAACATCAGCTACAAAGATTCGGAGTTTCTTGGGGTTGGCAGGTTACTATCGACGGTTCGTGGAGGGATTCTCATCTATTGCAGCCCCGACGACCAGATTGACCCAGAAGGGGGCCCATTTCAGATGGTCGGATGAGTGTGAGGCGAGCTTCCAGAAGCTCAAGACAACTTTGACTATGGCACCGGTGTTGGTTTTGCCTATAGGTTCAGGGCCTTATATAGTCTATTTCGATGCTTCCCGTATTGGGCTTGGTGCAGTGTTGATGCAGGATGGCAAGGTTATTACCTATGCTTCGAGGTAGTTGAAGATTCATGAGAATAACTATCCAGTACATGATCTAGAGTTGGCAGCCATAGTTCACGCATTGAAGATTTGGAGACATTATTTGTATGGCATGGCATGGGAGGTGTTCACTGATCACAAGAGTCTTCAGCACTTGTTCAAGCAAAAGGAGTTGAATTTGAGGCATAGGAGGTGGTTGGAATTGTTGAAGGATTATGATGTCACCATTCTTTGTCATCCGGGGAAGGCCAATGTAAGTGGCCGATGCTTTGAGTATGAAGTCAGCCAGTATAGGCAGTCTTGCTTATATTTCGGTCAGCCAAAGGCCGCTTGCTTTGGATGTTTAGCCAATCAGTTCGTGAGACTGGATATTTCTGAGCGCAGTCGTGTGTTAGCTTGCACGGTCGCTCCTTCTTCATTATTGGAGAGTATCCGTGATCGGCAGTTTGATGATCCCAATTTGTGTGTCCTTTGATGTTACCTTAGATGCGGATAGAGTTTTGAGATTGCAGGGGCGAGTTTGTGTGCCCAATGTGGATGGGCTTCGAGAGTTAATTTTAGAGGAGGCCCATAGTTCTAGGTACTCTATTCATCCGGGCGCCGCGAAGATGTATCAGAATTTGCGGCAGCATTATTGGTGGTATAGAATGAAGGATATCGTATCATACATGGCTTATTGTTTGAATTGTCAGCAGGTTAAGTACGAGTATTAGAGGCCTGGTGGTGTATTCCAGAGGATTGAGCTTCCCGAGTGGAAGTGGGAGCAGATTACTATGGATTTTGTTACTGGACTTCCACTGACTCGGAAGAAGTTCAATGCGATATGGGTTATTATTGATAGGCTGACCAAGTCAGCACATTTCATTCTTATGGCAGTCTCCTATCCTTCTGAGAGGTTTGCTGAGATCTATATCTGGGTGATTATTCGCCTTCATGGTGTGCCCGTGTCTATCATTTTGGATCGGGGTACGCAGTTTACCTCGCGCTTCTGGAGAGCGGTGCAGCGAGATTTGGGTACACGGGTAGATTTGAGCACAGTATTTCAACCCCAGACGGACGGTCAGTCAGAGCGGACTATTCAGATTTTGGACGATATGCTCTGAGCTTGTGTTATTGACTTTGGAGGTTCGCAGGATCAGTTCTTGCTTTTAATAGAGTTTTCCTACAACAACAGCTACCAGTCTAGCATCCAGATGGCTCCTTATGAGGCTTTATATGGTAGGCGGTGTCGGTCTCCAGTAGGATGGTTTGAGCCGAGAGAGGCTCGATTGTTGGGTACAGATTTGGTTCAGGAGGCCTTGGACAAGGTCAAGATCATTCAGGATAGGCTTCGTTCTGCTCAGTCTAGGCAAAAGAGTTATGCGGACCGTAAGGTTCGAGATGTGGCATTTATGGTTGGCGAGCGGGTATTACTCCGGGTGTCGCCTATGAAAGGCGTGATGATATTTGGGAAGAAGCGCAAGCTTAGCCCTAGGTTCATTGGTCTGTTTGAGATTCTTGATCGAGTGGGAGAGGTGGCTTATAGACTTGCATTGCCGCCTAGCTTATCAATCGTGCATCCAGTTTTTCATGTATCCATGCTTCAGAGGTATCACAGCGATCCAGCCTACGTGTTAGATTTCAGCATTGTCCAATTGGACAAGGACTTGTCTTACGAGGAGGAGCCGGTAGCTATTTTGGACCTACAGGTTCGTCAGTTGAGATCCAAGAGTTCTCCTTCTGTGCGTTTTCAGTGGAGAGGTCATCCTCCTGAGGCATCAACCTGGGAGTTCGAGTCCAATATACGGAGCCATTATCCTCATCTTTTTCTCGACTCAGGTACTTCTTTCTTTTGTCCATTCGAGGACGAACGGTTGTTTTAGAGGTGGAGAATGTGATGACCCAAAGGGCTCATCACTTGTTTCCTTACTCATTTTGTGCTTCTGAGGCCTTAAAAACCTCATTTGAAGTTGCCTTGATTTGCATGCACAGTCCGGGTGCGTAGCCGGAGAACTTAAATATGAATTATGTGAGAAAAATGCTAAATTTTGATATTCAATTGAATAAATTTGACTTCGATCAATATTTTGGGTAAACGGATCCAGACCCGTAATTTGATGGTCCCGGATGGTCCATAGGAAAATATGGGACTTGAGCGTATGCCCGGAATCGAATTCCGAAGTCCCAAGCCCGAGAAATGAATTTTTGTGTAAAATTATTTTCTGGAAATAATTAAGGAAATCGAAAATGAAATTTGATTAAAAGACTGTGCTATCGGGCCCATATTTTGGTTCCGGCGGCCGGTACAAGTCTTATCTATGGTTTAAGCGCTTTCTGTGAAGTTTGGTTGAAAACGGACGTCGTTTGACGTGTTTAGGACTTAAAAATGAGAATTTGAAGTTTTATGAAAATTTGGAAGAAATTAAGAATTTTGAGGTTTAATTCGATGTATATGATGTTATTTTGACGATTTGATCGCGTGAGTAAGTCCGTAGGATGTTTTTGAGGTTGTGTGCATATTTGGTTTGGAGCCCCGAGGGTTCAGGTGAGTTTTGGATAGGCGTCGGACTGCATTTTTAAACTTTGAAAAATTTGGTGTGAACAGGCCTGCAGGCTTCGCATGGTTCGCAAATGCGAAGGCTGGTTCGCAAATGCGAAAGCAGCCCAGGCCTGCCTAGGATCGCTAATGCGAAGTTATTCATCGCAAATGCGAAGTTCAAGGTTCGCAAATGTGAGACCAAGTTCGCAATTGCGAAGGTCCCCTATAAGGCATGGCTTCGCAAATGCGAAGCAGAGTTCGCAATTCCCATAAATTGGTCGGGGTTCGCAATTGTGACATCTGCAACCCGCATGTTTTTATACTTATTCGATTTTAAGATATTTTTCACCCCATTTTCAAAAAATAACTCCTTTGGGCGATTTTTCAAGAACAAGTTTCATTCCAAATCATTTTGTAAGTCGATTTTTACTCAATTCTTTTAATCATTAACATCATTTAACATGTTTTCTACTTAAAATCAAGGATTTTCATGGGTGAAATTGGGGGGTTTTGGGTAGAACCTAGGTTTTCTAAAAATTATGGATTTGGACCTCAATTTGAGGTCCATTTTCAAAATAAATTACATATTTGAGTTTTGGGGGAATGCGTAATCGGGTTTTGGTTTGAACTTCGGATTTTGACCACGTGGGCCCGGGGGCGATTTTGGAATTGTTGGGAAAAACTTGAAAAATTTATTTTTATGCATTCAAATTGATTCATTTAGTGTTTATTAAAGTAATTGAGTAATTTGTGGCTAGATTCGAGCGGATTGGAGGTGAAATCACGGGGTAAAGCTGTAGTTGAGGCTTGAGTTGTGTTCAAAGTATCGAGGTAAGTGTTTGGTTTAACCCTAGCTTGAGGGAATAAGAGTTGAGTCTTATTTGCTACTTGCTAAGTGTCGAGTACGATGCATAGGCATGGTGATGAGTATCTATACATTGGTGTCTAGCATGACCGTGAGTCCTTAATTGCGAATAGCTGGGATTTTGTTATATCTTCCATGCTTAATTGATGACTTCTATGTGTTGTAAAGATCTTGTGAAAGAAATTGTGACCTTTGAAATTCGTGGAGCGTCGGCTCGAGTTGAAATACAATTGTACAGTTATATGAGACAAGGAAATCTTTGGAGCATTGGCTCGAGTAATAATGTGAAATATGAGATGAAAGTGAACGAAAGGTAAAGAGTTAATGATTTGTTCCCTTGCCGGGACGTTGCTGATTATTGAATATTTTTCCTTGCCGGGACATTGAGATTATTGATGATGTACCCTTGTCGGGTTTTTAATTGCTTGTTTATGTTCCCTTGCCGGGATTTCCATTATTGTTTATTTATTTCCCTTACCCTTATTTGTGATTGTTGTTTGGGCGAGGAAGAGAGTTAAAGCACGAAGGGTAATGTCGTGCATTGTTTGATTACGGTAAGGAAAGAGTGTAGACCACGAAGGGTGATGCCGTGCAATGTTCGCTTATTATGCAAAAAGAGTGTTAAAGCACGAAGGATGATGTCGTGCCGCACGATGTACCATTCTGTGCCGATTCTATTGATATATGTGAGGAATGAGAGTAAAAGCACGAAGGGTGATGCTGTGCACATGTTATTTCTTGGCGAGTATGAGAGTAGAAGCAAGAAGGGTGATGCCGTGCACTTGTTGATTTCTGTTTCATTACATACTATTGAGTTATGTTGTTTTCCTTCGTTACTGGACGATTCTTATTTGGAAATTATTATACTCCCCACAACATGCTTCCCCCCCATATTCTTTATCTATTATGTATTTTGATTCCGCTGTATATATATATGAAATTGCACAGGTTTATGTGGTAGTCCGGTCTAGCCTCGTCACTACTTCGCCGGGGTTAGGCTAGATGCTTACCAACACATGGGATCGGTTGTGCTGATACTACACTCTATGCTATTTTGCACAGATCCAGATTTCGGGCAGCAGCAACAACAACATTAGTGTGGGAGTAGGCCTTCAGTCCAGCGAAACCTGAGGTAGCCTTGCAGGCGTCCGCAGGCACGTCGTCTCCCTTATCCTCTCTTTTAGTCTGTTATCTCATTGTATTCGAGACAAGCAGTTTGTGTTTTCTTTCAGACGTTATATTTAGTATTCTTAGCAGTTCGTGAGTACAGTGACACCGGTCTTGGGTAGAGGATTTTGTTGAACTTTCCGCATTTCTTTTTAGTTTTATATAATGTTAAGACGTCCCCTTATTATTTAATCTCGTTACTTTTATATTATTGCCAGTAATTGTTAAAAAGGGGATTATATTGTTAACGAAAATTAATTAAATTTGGTTTGCCTAGGTTCTACGAGTAGGCGCCATCACGACTCCCGAGGGTGGGAAATCTGGATCGTGACAAATACTATCTACCATTTTATTAAATGCGATCTGTTTTTAGTAGCATTCCCTTCCCATAGAAATTGGTTTCTCAAAGAATTCATCTTTTTTTCTACAGCATTCATTGAGAATAAAGACATCAGATATGTTGGCATACCATCCAACACACTATTAATTAGAGTGAGCCTACCCCCACTGGATAGGTACTATTTTTTCCAAGAATTAGCTTACTTGCACATCTGTCCAGAACCGCTTTCCATATATTAGAATCATTTTTTTGCCCCCAAAAGAAGCCCTAAGTAAACTGTTGAAAACTTCTCCACTTTACAATCGAAAATATCAACCAATTCATCAATAATATCATCAACATTTATACTGAAAATGCTACTTTTTGCCAAATTAGTCCTCAAACCAGTGACTGCTTCAAAAGTTAAAAGAACTCCTTTGAGGTAAAACATGTGTTCTTTCTATGGCTCACAAAACAATAAATAGAGTATCATCAACATATAGAATGTGAGAGATTGACACTCTGTCTTCGTCAATACTTCTAAAGCTCATTCCTTTTATCCATCCTAATTCTTCTGCCTTCATTAACATCTTACTGAGAGCTTCCATTACCAGAGTAAATAAACAAGGGGATAAAGGATCTCCTTGCCTCAATAGGGATGGCAAATGGGGCGGGGAAGGGTAGGGCGGGGCAGGGCAAGCCTTGACCCGTTAAATTTTTGCCCCGCCCTGCCCCGTTTAGCCTTTTGTCAGAATTTTTTCCTGCCACACCCCGCCCTATTAAGCCCTGCCCCGCCCTGCCCCGTTTAGACTATTTTTTTCTCTTTATTTTTTATTTTGCAGTATGCTTTTAATTTCTTTTACCTTTTCGACTTTCTATTTAAATATTTAAAATTGATATATCAATAAAAGTTGTTTGTGCATACTGATTGAATAAATGTAAATATTATATTAATATTAATATAATTTATCAAAGACTAAAATTTTCCTTAATGTTCCACTCCAAATAAATAGCTAATAGTTTAATTACTTCCGGAACAGTTAGTTTTCTTTAGTTATCATATTTCTTCTTAAGTTAGTGAACTGTAAAATTGCATGACGAAGCATCACTTCCATTAATTTCCTCTATTTTTTTTTAAAAAAATACAACATCAATTTATTAATTTTACTACAATAATAAGCACCATCATTTTTTTTATGCAATGTCTTAGTTTAAACAATATTAGGATAATCAAGCATGCACATAATCTGTAGTTCTCTGTTGTTGTATCTCCTATCCCGTAAGACTTTTTTTATAGCAACAGATTCACGAGTTATACTACAACTATAAATTACTAGCTTCAACCAATGTGTAAATTTTTATCATTATTCGCTAGCATAAAGTAGAATCGTTAATAAACAATTTGATATTTTATAACACTATTATATTTGTAATTATGCTACTAGTTAACAAATGTTAGCAAGCAAACAAAACAAGTTTTTAATTTAAAAAAGAAAATTAAACGACAAGAATTTGAGGCACCAAATCTATTGAGGCTAAAATAGCAAGAGAAGTAAGCACACACAAGTGAGTTTGAGCTAAAATCCTACCCTACACCTGCCCTGTCCCATTTATTATTTTCTAAAAATGTGTTTTGACCCCCCCCCCCCCCCATTAAGACTTTGCCCTGCCCTTCCCCATTAAGGTTTTGCTCTGCCCCGCCCCATTTGCCATCCCTATGCCTCAATCCTATTTGAGATCTAAAATAACCTTGGGGGTTTGCATTTATCAACACAGAGAACATGATGGTGGAGATACAATAGATCCATTCAATCCACTTCTCACCAAAATTCATCTGCTTCATTATGCTTAACAAACAAGACCAATTAATATGATCACATACCTTTTCCAAATCAAGTTTGCAAGCAACACCTCTCTTCTTCCTTTTCAATAGATATTCAATGCTTTTATTAGCCACCATAGATGCATCTGTTATTTGTCTACCCTTAATGAAAGCATTCTGACTCTCATAAACTAGTTTGACAATGCCATCATAGAGGGATCATCGTTTAAACTTGAAGGGCTAGGGAACTCCTTTAGCTCAATAATGAAAGTTAGGGTGGGTGCAGTGAACTGTAATTGTGAAAAGATTGGAAGATCTGGCCAAAGAAGATGATAGCCCTATAGATTCGTTCCCATATCTATCCTTAATGAAAGCATTCTGACTCTCAGAAACTAGTTTGCCAATAACCAATTTCAGTCTTTCTATCAAAAGCTTTGCTAGAATCTTGTATACACTCCCCAATAGACTAATGGGCCTAAAATCTTTCACCTCTATTGTCATTCTTGGGAATCAAAGCAACAAAAGTAGAATTTAGGCTCCTGATAAAAGTCCCTTTTATGAAAACTTTCAACAGTTCTCCACACATCACCCTTTACTTACTCTAACATTTCTGAAAAAACATAAGGTCAACCGTCAGGTCCTGGGGCTTTGTCACTTCTAAATGATTTGATTACATCTTCCACTTCCTCCATTGTAAATGGTCTCTGCAGCCATTCCTATTCATCATCCGAAAGCCTTTTAAGAGTCGCATCCTCCCACCTTGGCCTCCAATTTTTATTCTCTTTGAACAGTTTTTTCATAGAATCCCTGTATGTGTTCCTTTATTAATTTTGCATCCTCCATCCAAAAATCATCAATCACTAATTTGTCAATGCAATTAAATTTTTTATGGACATCGGCTTGTCTATGAAATTTTTTTGTATTTTTGTCCCCATATTCTAACCATAAGCCTCGAGACTTTTGCCTCCATGAAATCTCTTCAGCTTTTGAAACTTCCTGTAATTCCCTTTCTATATACTTTCTTTCTGTTTCTCTCTGTTCCTCATCTTGATCCTCCCTCACGCCATGATCTAAATCCTCTAATCTAGCTGAAGCCTTATTTTTTCTATCTTCTAATTTCCCAAAAACATCCTTATTCCACTTTATTATATCACTTTTCAGAAGAATAAGCTTCTTTGCAAGAATAGCATCTGGTTCACCATGTATATCATAAGATTTCTACCAATTATCCATAAGGTTTGTGAAACTCTTGTGTTCAAACCACATATTTTCAAACTTGAAATAGCTATTTCCTTTACTCCAATTTCCACATTCCAACAACATAGGACAATGCTCTGATGTGTTTCTCGGTAGAACCCTCTGTTTCAAAATTTTGAAGTGCTCATCCAAATCTTCTGATATTAAAAATCTGTCTATCGTGGAAGCACTCGGACTGTTTCTGCCTCTGAACCAAGTAAAGGATCCCCATGAAGCGGAAGATCAATTAGAGCTAGTTCATTTATGAGCTTTGAGAATTCTCTCTTCGCTCTTGTATTTCTCGCTTTCCCCCTTTTTTCTTCTTCAAATCTCATTATGTTGAAATCTCCTATTATTGCCCATGATTGAGACACAATACCACTGATTGCTGTGAGTTCTTTCCATAAATTTCTCCTTATTTTTCCGTCGCATGGGCCATAGGGTAAATGCATATTGGGCTCCCGAGCTCTCTTCTTCCAATAACACAGTCGCTGAATGGATTCCCACAATATTTTCCAAGCACTTCCATCTTCTCTTATCCCAGAAAATGATAATTCCACCACGGTTATCTTGAGCCTCAACCTCCACCCAATCAGAAAACCTAGATCCTTCAATTTTCTTGATATAATCTAACTTCATCCCCTTCATCTTTGTTTCTGTTAGACACACAACATCTGCATTCCTTTTGTCTATTAATTCCCCACACATTCCAACAAATTATTTTCAACTGCTATATCTTATGTGGTCCCTTTTGTGGCAATGCTATTTACTTAGTCATATCTTCACCATGCCTCATCACATGTGGACTGATCTCTTCTCTGTAGACCAAGCATGTAAAACTTTTTTTGGACAACCCAAGAGATCTACCTGCTCTAGTACCAAGTGAATTGAACTGTTGGAAAAGAAATATATCTATTTAATAGTTTTTTTTAGGTTGCCACAAATGAGCATGATATAGTGACAGTTCCTCATTGATTAAATTGACACACTGAGATATTAGTCAAGATTTGTGAATCTCTTTATTGTTTTTCTGAGTTTTTTAATCTCATTTCTTTCATTACCATGTTTGCCACTTTCCAAAATAGAACAATGTAACTCTTATTTGAAGATGTTATCTAATTAGAGGCCTAAGATTGCTTCTTGCATATTTTGTGTGGTTACACATCTTTGGTTTTGCTTAATATTTGAGAAGAAAAAGATATATTGATGGATAGATATTCACTTAATTGTTTCATGTATTCAAATTTTATTTGCCATATGGAAAATATGGTAGACACTTGTGATTGGTTATTCCGGGGTTTCGGACCAAACATTGCCTTTTTTAAGGTTGTTTCCTATCTTCGACTCGACAAAAGAAGGGGGTAGGGAATGGAGTTTTCTAATTAATCTGAAACCTTTTATGCTCATTTCATTTGGCTCGAAAACATTGCTCGATATTGAATAACCTTTTTGTTCACATTTTTCATTATCCTTGTAAATTGACTGTTGGACCCTAACGTTCATTGGTGGTACTCTATACATTAATAGTTTCTGTTTCATACATTGACTGGACTTGCATGAATCCAGGAACCAATGCTGAGCAGTGTAACTATGGGCGTTTGCCATTTTGAGCGTTGTGACCTTTGGATTCAAGTTTTTTACTACCCCTTTTATGGTTTTGGTCCTGCCGATTATGAAGACTCTGAAGAGGATCCATAAGTTATGAGAAAAAGACCTTGAGACCTGAATTAGGAGAACATGTCAGCCATACAAAATTCCTCTGACCGAGCTTCTTTTGCTACATAAAATTTCACCAGTTGAATATTTTCATTTATGGCCTAGTTTGCCTGCTATAGTTGAGTGTACTGGTACATATATATATGAAGGAAGCGATTTCATGGCTACTGCTGCTCAGCAATATGGGGAGTCTCCATTCTTGAGTGGCCTGAAATCTCTGTCTTCCAAACCTTTCTACCGAGTTTGCTCAAACATCATTCAGACAGTTGCTGGATTTGAGGTCAGTAACTTTGTTTCTAAAGGAAAGTCTTTTGATTTCTTTTGGAATATTTTACTATGTTGGATTTAGAAGCCACATTTAAGTTTTTCAGGCACTTCTAATTAGGTATTTTACATATGAAGATTGACCTTTCCTTTCTGCTTGGATTTATGTTCAAATTCATTGCATTCCATTTTCTCCTTATCTCATCTGCCGCTTGGTATTGAGCAGCTCTGTTTTGCTGCTAAAACCTGGTATGGAGGGTTTTTGGGCATGATGGTTTTTGGTGCAAGTGAAGTGAGCATAAATGTGGATCTTGGCTGCGAGATGACCATAACGATGTGCAAATTTGTGATCTGAGCATCAGATGAATCCATTACCAAGGAGATTGCTTCAGATTTTCAGGGTTGGTTGGATGACCTAACTAATGGTGGTGTTGAGTGCCTGAAGATGAAGTAAAGGTGGCTACTGCTGAAAAGCTAAAGATTTCAATGGAACGGATAGCATTACTAAAGGCGGCAAGACCTCGCCTGAAGTCTCTAAAATCTGATGATGAAAAGAAGAGGAGGAAGACGAAGATGACGAGAACCAAAAGAAAGAAGACATGATTAACGTTGAAAATGGTAAAACTAAGGGTCCAACTACTTTATTTAAGTGGATGGCAGAAGAGGTTGAGCATTGGGCAATTCAAGGAGCTGTAATTCAGGAATGGCATATGCTCTGTAAAGATAGGGATGCCAAAGTAAATTGATTTTGCATACTTTCTTCGCCATTTTTGTTTTGATAATTTGATTTAGGTTGGTTGAGATGAGTTCTAAGTTTGTTTTCTATAATTCTAATTTGTTTCTTTTGTCCTAGTTTTGTAATTTTTCTGTATCTTTTTGAAGCACTCTGAGGCTGTAAATTAAGAAGGCCTGACGCCTTGTACCATCTTATACCTTCATTCTTTCTCTTCTCTGTTGTGTACTTTCTATTACCATCTTTTAACTTTTGAAAACTTAATAACTATCAATCTGTGTCTGAAAAAAGAATAAACTGTTGTCTGCTTCCTTTGTTGCTAATAGTTGGCAAATATATGGTTTCCTGGAATATGTAGAGGATGGATATCTTAATTGTTTGCTTTTTTCATCGCAATCCCATCTAATCGCATGTGCACTTTGCAAATCTTATATTGGGTAAACTTGCAGTGCATTTATTATGTTTTAGTTTTACCTGTCTTAAAACATTTATACTTTGGAGTGCTTTTCCACAGTTCAACCTTTTGGTCGACACTTTTGCTAATCTGTCAACTAACCTTTATTTGCAAATAACGTACACACGGTTAGCACGTACACACGGTTAGCTTTCTCTATATCTAGGATAAATCTAAATAAAGAATCCATCTGTTTAACTCCTTTGTACCTATTGGTGCTCCGGATCTCTTATTTCTCAACTTAATCGGTTTATACTATTTGGGGGGGGGGGGGGGGGGG
>MU669793.1:873-26574 GCA_026770625.1 Nicotiana glauca | reverse complement strand
GGGGGGAGACAGACTTGTCCTAATACAACCTTACTAGTATTTATAGAACATCATCATGTCTTGATACAGATGTACATCGGTGTTCTTTCATTTTACTCATTTGCCCTTAATGAAAAGTTTATATAGCTACACAAATTTTACGGCCCCACAAACTTTTTACCCCTTAAGCTTTTAAGATTACAAGTTTCAAAATCTGCTTCTTTTTTCTTAAACTCCGTACCGAGTCAAACTACCTCATATAATATGAAACCGAGGGAGTATTAGATTTTAAAAGTTACTCAACCTGATATAGAACACTATTTTTTTTTTACGGAAAAGGCCTAAAAATGCCACTCAACTTTCAAAAATGGTCTATCCATGCCATCCGTTAAAAAAAATGCTCATTTCATGTCATTGCCGTTCCCATCCGTGCCATTATTGACTAACGGCAGTGGCATGGATGAGCCAAATAAAAATTGAGTCGTTAGTCAATAATGGCATGGATGTGCCATTTCTTTAACGGCAGTGGCATGAAAATAATAATTTTTTAACGGATGACATGGATTAACTATTTCTGAAAGTTGAGTGTTATTTTTAGGCCTTTTCCGTTTTTTTTATTGATGCAGTTTGTTTTGGTTTCTACTATAATTAGGTGATATAGTGATTATGCTATTGATTAGAACAAATGAGTATAATATGGTTGAGCTTGTAGATAGTGATATAAGGTTGAGTACACAAGTGTTAGTTATGCGTTGAAAAAAAAAAAAGAAAAAAGAAAGCTATTCGCTCGAGCTTACTGTTTCGGCCGTTCCTTTCATTCTTGAGTGCAAACGTTGAATACTTGTATTCTAGTATTAGTGTTATTAGAATTATAACAAACTGTTGAGTTAAATGGAGATATTTTAATATATTATTACTTATAAATTCATAGATTAAGGTGTAAAATATTGAGATTGAGCTCTAAGTCAGAAATTAAGAAAAATTATGAAGTGATCCCAGCTAGCATGATTGACGTCGTTTATCAATATTTTTGTATAGATTGAGGTCATTGAAGGCCATTTGGTTGGTTTCCTAGACGTTGCAATGTTGAGAAACTTGTGTTAGTGAGGTAAGTGAGACTTTACGCTTTGATACTTGCTTTTCTAAAACCCGTTTTGAAAGTGTGTTTTCTCTACCTGGTCCATGTGTTGGGATAAGCGTGCGCTTGGCAAAATCGGTGGTCTTAGATTAGCCGCAAATATATATTTTTTAAGTTGTTTGAAAGTTTGATACGGCTGCGAGCCATGTGTTGAGTTAGATAGTTTGATTTGGGTCTGAGCCATGGTGTTGAGTTTGATACGGTTGTGCGTCATGATGTGGAGTTTGATACGGCTGTGCGCCATGATGTTGAGTTTGATACGGCTGTGCGCCACGATGTTGAGTTTGATACGGCTGTGCGCCATGATGTTGAGTTTGATACGGCTGTGCGCTATGATGTTGGGGCATTGTGTATGCCTTTGTACATCACCTGAGCATTGTGTATGCTTCTTGATATATTTGGAGCATTTTATATGCTTCAGTGAGCATTGTGTATGCTCTATTACGTATTTGAGGCATTTTGTGGTGTCGTAATTATGATAAGTCCTTAGTGGATGATACTCTTGTTGGTCAATTCTTAATAACTCTATTGATACATATATTTAGATATTGTATAATTATCATATTTACTATAATATTCGTGTTGTAGTGTGTTTGTATTTTCTAATACTTGTTCCAGAGGTATTTAAAGTGGCGGGTCGAGGATCTTACTGGGTTATATTTACGTATAACTGACTCCTTACCTGCATCTCTATGCAGATACCGTAGCGGGAGATAGAGCTAGTGGCTGGCGAGTTTGTTCGAGTGAATCCTACTGCTGAGGTGAGCCATCGCATTGTTCGTGGAGGCTTTCGTTTCAGGCTTACTTAGTTCGCGTTAGTTATTTTCTTTTCTTTGGGGTTTGCATACCCGTTAATATATACTCTGTTAGATGCTCCATGATCTTAGCGTGAGATTTGGGCTAGAGTTTTACTATTTGAGTGATTGTTGGTTTTTCTATCAATTGATTAAGGTATTGGGCGATAATCATTTCCTCTGTAATTATTAATAATACTATTAGGCCGGTATTTTTTCCACTAAGTTAGTGTAAATGGTTAAATGTTAGAGAGGGGTTCGCCTGACAAGTGGCGTTAGCCGGGTGCGAGTTACGTCTAGAGGGTAGTTTGGGACGTGATACTATAGCCAAACTTTTTATAACATACTTGGGCCAAGGGTAATAGTCGTGGACGGATGCCCCCTTCACACTTCATTTGTGCAACAGTGCAAGCTATTCGTAGCTCCCTAAGATGACAACAGTACGATGGCAATTAGACAACTCTACTTCAGTGTTTCTCTGCCAAGAATAGCTGCAAAAAATAGGCCATCTATAAAGCCAATCTGCACTGGTAGAAGTACAGTTATAGAAAGTGTCAATTGGAGATGATCTCATTTGGAGTTCAAGAATAAAATAAAGGAAAATGACTAAGAACTAAAAGGACATCCAATCTGGCAGCATCAGACCAAACACAGCAAGCACCTGTGTCATTGCTCCGGGAAGATCATTTGTCCAATGGAGTCCCAAGCAGCTAATGACCAGATCAACAGAACTTCCCATGTGAAACAAAAGTATCAAAAAAGGATGTTATTCCTTAATCCACCAGTAGCTTAATCCCACCATTCATTAGGGAAAGCATCAGATAGTTATACGTACTTTTCTCTCACAGGCAAATATTCTTCATCACCAATAATGTATGATGTTTCAATGTTATCATTAGCCATTTGCTGCTCAGCATCTTTACACAATTTTACCATATCACATGATGTATCCATCATTAGTAATTCTCAATGCCGCCTGAAAAGCAACAGTTTTGCCCATAATCATGCTCTAGCTTCATGAAACAATATAAGCATGTTCATCAAGTGGTTTGTGAGGGTCAAATTATTACTCAATCCAGGATGAGTCGACGTTGGTTTGAGCATCATCTTTGGTTGAAGGGCTAATTTCATCTAAAAATTATTAATCTGAAGTGATGGGAAATTAGTGATAGATTAATGAGATCCTTCTTATCTAATGGAGACATCTTATGTAGTAATGTTATTTTTCTTTTTTGAAACAATGCGATATAATTTTGTATGAAGTTAAAGACAAAGAGAGGATGCCCAAAAAGGTTACGAGGCTAAGTGATGCTAATGGCTTCCAAGAAAAGATCTATTCAAGCATCAATAGGGTATGGATTTGCTTCTTTACCAAAAAATGAACAATTAGTTGCGAGCACATTGACTAATCCATCGGGTACCTGCTACCTCCACTAGTACCTGAGTAACTCTGCCTACCAAAACTTACATAGATAGGATGAAATCACCTAACGCTTCGGCTAGGATTTGAACCTTCATCTACCAAGACCTTTCACACTTCATTGACCACTAGGCCACACCCTTAATGCAAAAATTGTTAGATTATTTCTAATGACTTTTGAAGCCCTTGATATGCATATCTACTCCTTTCTCTCTCTTTCTTTCTAGTTTTTAATAACAAAGTGTTGGACCAACTTGCGTGCATTTCATCTGATACGTGTATCCTCTTACAATACAAGTACCGGATCAACAAGTTCGCACGATAGAATTTCAAGAATGTGAAGTTTTTCCTAAAAGGTTCTGCAGCCTCCCGAGGATAAGTACAGACGTCTCCGTACCGATCCGCGAGACTCTACTAAACTAGCTCATGACTCGCGAGATCTAGTAACCTAGGCTCTGATACCAACTTGTCACTGCCCAAATCCCAAACCCGACCGTGACGGTGCCTCTCGTGAAGACAAGGCCAGCCAGAACAACGCCAACACCTCTTTGTAGCAATTAATTAACATTTAACATTTTAAAACATGCTTAACATAACAATTAATGCGGAAATAGCAAATAAATACGAGGGAAAACATCCCGACACCGCCCAAATCGGGATGTCACAAGTCATGAGCTACTACAGAGTTACTATAAGTCTACAAACAGAATATCTGATACAAAGTCTGGAATAACTGAAATAGCATAAAAATAGGGGAGTCAAGGGTCTGCGGACGCCAACAGCTACCTCGATGCTCCGTTCTCGCTGCCTGATCTGGGAAGGATGTCAGTGCTCATG
Organism: Nicotiana glauca; assembly: GCA_026770625.1. NCBI lineage: Eukaryota > Viridiplantae > Streptophyta > Magnoliopsida > Solanales > Solanaceae > Nicotiana > Nicotiana glauca. The sequence goes on along the minus strand of MU669793.1, from coordinate 22,406 downwards.
TGCGGACTCTGCTAATCCTGAATCTGCACGCATGGTGCAAGGAGTAATGTGAGTACTCCGACCCAGTGAGTAAATTACTTAAGTAGTAAAATCAGTGAAAGTCAAATGAAATCTCAGGTTTAAAGACAGATGAATAGGGTAAAACAACATTTAATTAATAAATAGTAACACTTCCCCTCGGGCCCTGTATCAACCGCTCAGCAGAATAACAGCCCCTCGGGCTCAATCTGTCTCAGATCACACTCAGAAATAATATCATAGAGTAACCGTTGTCGTGTGCAGACCGATCCATATCTCGCTGCAGCGTGCATCCTGATCCATATGGGTACCTGCGCTCACTGTGGGGGCGCAGACTCCGGTGGGGCTCCTACTGCCCAAGTGCAATATTGCTGCGGCGTGCAACCCAATCCATATAAACAATTGCTGCGGCGTGCAGCCCGATCCATATAAGTATCTGCTGCGGCGTGCAGCCCGATCCATATATATACATCCTCACTGTTGGGTTCTCAACCCCTCTTAGTCATTTTTGGACACAATAGTATAAAGTAGGGATCTCAGCCCACATGTTTCCCTCATTTTAGGATTAAAACTTATAAAATCGGTTAAACAAATAGAAAGATGACTGAGGATGTGATTTTCAATAAGTAAAGTGAGGAAAATCAGTTATAATTCCCCTAAGGGTTCTACAAGTTAGCACGAGGCCCCAAATATGGCAACTAACCCAAATCGTGATGATAAACAAAATAGCTCAGTCAAATACGTGGTAAATATCAAACGGGACAGACTAAATCACAATCCCCAGTAGTAAATAACCCTGCGCTCGTCATCAAGCGCGTGTTTCACCTCAATATTGTACTACGTTGTGCAAATCCAGGGTTTCAAACCCTCAGGATATCATTTACTATCATTACTCACCTCAAGCTGGCCAAAATCCTAGCTCGCTATGCCTTTGCCTCACAAATCAACCTCCTCGCGCGTCAAATCTAGTCAAAACCACAACAAATACGTTACAATAGGCTAAGGGAACATAACCCAATCAAAAAGACTCGAAAAATATCGAAATTCACGAAATTGGCAAAATCCGAGCACCGGACCCACTTCTCGAAAAATCAGAAAATTAACATCACCAGATTGCTTATCTCGCCACGAGTCTATACATATCAAAATTACCAAAATCGGAGTCCATTTTGCGCCTCAAATTCCACTTTGAAATACCAAATTTCCAAGCCCTAGCTTTACCCCCTTTTGATGAATTTCCACAAAATTTCTATGTTAATTCTACCATTAAATCATGTATTTAGGTCATAGAACTCAACTCCAATCACACCCAGTGAAAATCACCTTCAATTTCCGTCCAAAAGCTCTTAAAGTTGCTCAAAAATGGTGGAAATAAGACTTGGTTCGCGGATGAAATGTTTAACAAAACCCTTCTGCCCAGACTTATTTTCTTCTATGCGAACGCGAGGGACCTCTCGCATTCGCGATGAACAAAATTCGCTACTTCCAAAAATACCCTTCGCGAATGCGGTTACATCTACGCGAACGCGAAGGTCTGAACCCCTAAGCCTATGTGAACGTGTAGCTACACTGCGAACGCGAAGAACATTTCGCCTCTAGACCCCAGTCCTTATACGAACACGAGTACCTTCACGCGAACGCGATGCTTGATCACCTTATCTTACGCGATCGCGAGGCCTCAGACGCGAACGTGAAGGTCAAAAATCCTGGCCCTCAAACACCTTCTACGCGTTCGCGACTCACTTCTTGCGAACACGATGGGCAAATACCAACACTTCAGCTGGAAAATCTGCAACTTTTACAACTAGAATTGGTCCGTTTGACCATCCGAAACTCACCCGAGGCCCCCGGGACCTCAACCAAAAGTACCAACACATCTAAAACATCATTCAAGCTAGTTCCAATCATCAAAACACATCTAACAACGCTAAAATTATCAATTCTCACCGAATTCAAGCCTAAGTTTCTCAAAAACTTCCGAAATACGCATTTGATCAAAAACCCGACCGAAACACCTCCGATTGACCTGAAATTTTTCACACACATCTAAAATAACCTAACGAAGCTACAACAACTCTCGGAATTCCATTCCGACCCTCGGATCAAAATCTCACATATCAACCGGAATTCACCAAAATACTAACTTCGCCAATTCAAGCCTAATTCTACACCGGACCTCCAAAATCAATTCCGATCACACTCCTAAGTCACAAATCATCCCCCGGAGCTAACCGAATCAGTGAAAATTACATCCGAATCCTCTAACTCAATAGGCAACATCGGTTGACTTTTCTAAAACAAGCCTTCCGTTAAGTGACTAAGTGTCTCATTTCCATCTAAAACAAATCCAATTCAACTCATTCACCCAAGACTACTATAATGAAACATAAGGAAGCAGAAAATGGGAAAAACGGGGCGGTAACTCACGTGACGACGGACCGGGTCGTCACAAGACCAAAGCAAAAAAAAAGTTGTCTTTTTGGGGCCATGGCAGTCTAGAAAGTTTTCTAGCAATCATCATCAGCTTCAGCTGATTAATATTTGTTCACAAAGCACGTTTATACTCCACAATTGCCAAGGTGAAGTGCAACTCCAGTACTTTTTGTGAGAGACCTCTGTTAATCATTTTTCCAAGAAACTTTTTCGGTTCCTCAACCATAAACCTCTACTCAACATATGAAAATACTAAACAAAGCAACAAAACTTTTCTTAAGTAACTTTTCCGCGAATCGCAAGTCTCCTTTGCTTGCTTTTTTCCCTCCTGAGACCAACATCAATGAATCAACTACGACTCAATTCCACAATAAAGTTAGAGATAGCAATATGAATCCTTTGTAAATATTCTACTATATTCGGGCCCAAATCATTCCATGCTTATAAATAATATGCTTTCTCAGGAACATAGGACTTATCTAAAAAACTAGAGGTCCTCTAAATCTCAAATTTATTCCTATATTTTCACATTAGTCTCTAACCAAATCGAAAAGACTTTTGAAAAAGACTAATCCTAATTGTAACAACAAATTTTCGCGTCGAGAAAATAAATAATCAAGACTAGAAAATTGCGTGACAAATGTAGTATTTGATTTCAATAAATGAAAGTGTTACAATCTCTATGGTATTCCTCTGATTCTTCAAGAATGTAAAGTATATTGATGAACTTGATTTTGATTTGATTCAAAGGCTTATAAAGCTTGATCTTGAATCTCCTCCTTGAACTTGAATTTGTGCTTGATCACGAACAAGTAATTTGATCTTGAACGCCTTGGTATTTGATTTGGCTTCGTTCTTGATCTTGAACTTGAACTTGAACTTGTAGCTTGAGTGCTTGAACTTGTAGCTTGTAGAGAAATCTGCGGTGTTTGATCCACGAGCTCTCTGCTTGCGTCTTGTTCTTAATTCTGGTCTCTTCTAGCTTTATATAGACCTCTATTTATAGTTGTAGGGAGTGGTGTGGCTCCGCGATTTGATTGGTCCGTTTGAACTGACCAATACCATCTAGACACTTGGCATGATTTAATTTGCTCATTTATTTGGCTTGGATTGCCACATTACTTGACACATGGCGCGATTTCATTGGCTCATTTATTTGTCTTAGATTGCCACATCACTTGACATGTGGCATGATTTTGTTGGCTCGTTCTTTTGACTTGGATTGCCACATCACTTGACACGTGGCATGAGCCTGGGCTTTAAGACGGGCTAATAGCCACTTGGACCTTGGGATAATGAAGTGGGCTTATCATTTAATTTATAGTCCAATTAAATGGAATAGCCCAACACATATATTGACTTTTAATAATTAGCCCAATTTACTAGCCACAATATATGTGTTTGGACTAATGTCTTAAATTTAATATGGTCCAAATTATTTTATAGATTTAAATCCAATAAAATTTAAATGCTTACAAATACCCCCTGCTTCAAGGCTTATCGTGGTATAAACTTTGTAATTTTTTTCACGATTTGGCTTGAAGTAATAGCAAATTCTTTTTTTGTTTTTTTTACGAGTTAACCAAGCACATGAGGCAAACGATAAATTACGTGGTCAATGTGTTGACCAAACTTAATATACCCTAATGGCCTCCTTATCTAATGCTAGGAAATAGCTCCACCATTTCACGTGCAAGATGAATTGGGACTCTTCTACATATCGTATTTGAATTGGAGTGTAGATCCATGACTAAAAGAATTTAAAATTGTTGATAACTTTCTGCTCAAGATTATCCAGGAGAGTTTTTCTTGTTATCTCCTAATCAAATTAGAACTCTTGCTATGTGTATCTACTGAGATTGGTTAGGATCCAATGACAATATCCTTTTCCATGTAGGACTCAGCCAATACCCAATTTTCATCCCTATAAATAGGAGTGCATAGTACTATTTTTTTTGTACCGTGCAAATTTCCTCTCAGCAATTCCAGAAAGCTAGAGCTCTTTGTGTTTTCCAAAGGGTAATCTTCTCCTTCTTTCATGTCACTTTTAATATCAGTACAATGACTATTATCACTTAATACAGGTACTTTTTGCAAAGTGGGGAAGTGTAGGGAGTTCTCTGCATTTATTTTTCCTTTAGAAATGTAGTATTCTCATTTATATATTTTTTATTTAAAAGGCAAGTCAAATTATCAGTACTTTTTATCAAGAAAAGTTGCTTGAACTTTATTGAAGCATGTGAGTTTGTTGTACTTTTTCCCAAGACTAGCAAGTACATCCTTGTCCATGTCACCCTTTTGTACTCTTTTTTTTCAAAGAGATCTCACGTGATTTTTTTTGCTCCTTTATTCCAAGTTTTAGTTCTTGTTTCTTTCTCTTATAAAGAAGTATGACCCCACTTTCTTTTGCTTTTGTACCTTTCCATAATGGTTTTATCTATTGATTTTTATTTTAATCTATGCATTGACTACTTGAAGAAAAGGACCCAATGCTTCCTTTTTCTTTTTAAACAATGTACATGTAAACACATGGGTATTTTTACGTGTATAGCGGACTCCACTGACCTAGGAACTTTATGTTTGTTAAAAGCTCCTTTCTATTCGTATGTCTTGGATATGAACACTTTTTCCATATTATTCAGATAGTGATCAAAAGAAGTCTGGAACAGTCTAGGCATTTATTTATTTATTTGAAGATTTAACTTTATTTATCTAAGGCAAAGACATTATACCGTCTGGGCCAAAGTTTTATTGTGTCTGAAGCAAAGATCACTACACTGTCTAAGCTAATGACTTCATCTTGTTTGAAGATTTAACTTCATTTTATCGGAGGCATAGACCATTACACCGTCTGGGCCAAAGATTTCATCTTGTTTGAAGATTTAATTTCATTTTATCTGAGGCATAGACCATTACACCGTCTGGGCCAAAGATTTATTTTGTCTGAAGCGAAGACCATTACACCGTCTAAGCTAATGACTTCATCTTGTTTGAAGATTTAACTTCATTTTATCTAAGGCATAGACCATTACACCGTCTAAGCCAAAGATTATTTTTTTGTTTGCAGCAAAGACCATTACACTGTCTAAGCTAATGACTTCATCTTGTTTGANCTATTGATTTTTATTTTAATCTATGCATTGACTACTTGAAGAAAAGGACCCAATGCTTCCTTTTTCTTTTTAAACAATGTACATGTAAACACATGGGTATTTTTACGTGTATAGCGGACTCCACTGACCTAGGAACTTTATGTTTGTTAAAAGCTCCTTTCTATTCGTATGTCTTGGATATGAACACTTTTTCCATATTATTCAGATAGTGATCAAAAGAAGTCTGGAACAGTCTAGGCATTTATTTATTTATTTGAAGATTTAACTTTATTTATCTAAGGCAAAGACATTATACCGTCTGGGCCAAAGTTTTATTGTGTCTGAAGCAAAGATCACTACACTGTCTAAGCTAATGACTTCATCTTGTTTGAAGATTTAACTTCATTTTATCGGAGGCATAGACCATTACACCGTCTGGGCCAAAGATTTCATCTTGTTTGAAGATTTAATTTCATTTTATCTGAGGCATAGACCATTACACCGTCTAAGCTAATGACTTCATCTTGTTTGAAGATTTAACTTCATTTTATCTAAGGCATAGACAATTACACCGTCTAAGCCAAAGATTATTTTTTTATCTGAAGCAAAGACCATTACACCGTCTAAGCTAATGACTTCATCTTGTTTGAAGATTTAACTTCATTTTATCTGAGGCATAGACCATTACACCGTCTAAGCTAATGACTTCATCTTGTTTGAAGATTTAACTTCATTTTATCTGAGGCATAGACCATTACACCGTATGGGCCAAGGATTTATTTTGTCTGAAGCGAAGCCCATTACACCCTCTAAGCTAATGACTTCATCTTGTTTGAAGATTTAACTTCATTTTATCTGAGGCATAGACCATTACACCGTATGGGCCAAGGATTTATTTTGTCTGAAGCGAAGCCCATTACACCCTCTAAGCTAATGACTTCATCTTGTTTGAAGATTTAACTTCATTTTATCTGAGGCATAGACCATTACACCGTATGGGCCAAGGATTTATTTTGTCTGAAGCGAAGCCCATTACACCCTCTAAGCTAATGACTTCATCTTGTTTGAAGATTTAACTTCATTTTATCTGAGGCATAGACCATTACACCGTATGGGCCAAGGATTTATTTTGTCTGAAGCGAAGCCCATTACACCCTCTAAGCTAATGACTTCATCTTGTTTGAAGATTTAACTTCATTTTATCTGAGGCATAGACCATTACACCGTATGGGCCAAGGATTTATTTTGTCTGAAGCGAAGCCCATTACACCCTCTAAGCTAATGACTTCATCTTGTTTGAAGATTTAACTTCATTTTATCTGAGGCATAGACCATTACACCGTATGGGCCAAGGATTTATTTTGTCTGAAGCGAAGCCCATTACACCCTCTAAGCTAATGACTTCATCTTGTTTGAAGATTTAACTTCATTTTATCTGAGGCATAGACCATTACACCGTATGGGCCAAGGATTTATTTTGTCTGAAGCGAAGACCATTACATCGTCTAAGCTAATGACTTCATCTTGTTTGAAGATTTAACTTCATTTTATCTGAGGCATAGACCATTACGCCGTCTGGGCCAAAGATTTATTTTGTCTGAAGCAAAGACTATTACACCGTCTAAGCTAATGACTTCATCTTTGTTTGAAGATTTAACTTCATTTTATCTAAGGCCTGACCATTACACCGTCTAAGCCAAAGATTATTTTTTTGTTTGAAGCAAAGACCATTACACTGTCTAAGCTAATGACTTCATCTTGTTTGAAGATTTAATTTTATTTTATCTAAGGCATAGACCATTACACCGTCTAAGACAAAGATTTCTTTTGTCTGAAGCAAAGATCATTACACCGTCTAAGCTAATGACTTCATCTTATTTAAAGATTTAACTTCATTTTATCTAAGGCATAGACCATTACACCGTCTAAGCCAAAGATTATTTTTTTGTCTGAAGCAAAGACCATTACACCGTCTAAACTAATGACTTCATCTTGTTTGAAGATTTAACTCCATTTTATCTGAGGCATAGACCATTATACCGTATGGGCCAAAGATTTATTTTGTCTGAAGCGAAGACCATTACACCGTCTAAGCTAATGACTTCATCTTGTTTGAAGATTTAACTTCATTTTATCTGAGGCATAGACCATTACACCATCTGGGCCAAAGTTTTATTTTGTCAGAAGCGAAAACCATTACACCGTCTAAGCTAATGACTTCATCTTGTTTGAAGATTTAACTTCATTTTATCTAAGGCATAGACCATTACACCGTCTAAGCCAAAAATTATTTTTTTGTCTGAGGCAAAGACCATTACACCCTCTAAGCTAATGACTTCATCTTGTTTGAAGATTTAATTTCATTTTATATAAGGCATAGACCATTACACCGTCTAAGCCAAAGATTTATGTTGTCTGAAGCAAAGATCATTACACCGTCTAAGCTAATGACTTCATCTTGTTTGAAGATTTAACTTCATTTTATCTAAGGCATAGACCATTACACCGTCTAAGCCAAAGATTTTTTTTTGTCTGAAGCAAAGACCATTACACCGTCTAAGCTAATGAATTCATCTTGTTTGAAGATTTAACTTCATTTTATCCGAGGCATAGACCATTACACCGTATGGGCCAAAGATTTATTTTGTCTGAAACAAAGACCATTACACCGTCTAAGCTAATGACTTCATCTTGTTTGGAGATTTAATTTCATTTTATCTAAGGCATAGACCATTACACTGTGTAAGCCAACGATTATTTTTTTGTCTGAAGCAAAGACCATTACACCATCTAAGCTAATGACTTCATCTTGTTTGGAGATTTAATTTCATTTTATCTAAGGCATAGACCATTACACTGTGTAAGCCAACGATTATTTTTTTGTCTGAAGCAAAGACCATTACACCATCTAAGCTAATGACTTCATCTTGTTTGGAGATTTAATTTCATTTTATCTAAGGCATAGACCATTACACTGTGTAAGCCAACGATTATTTTTTTGTCTGAAGCAAAGACCATTACACCATCTAAGCTAATGACTTCATCTTGTTTGGAGATTTAATTTCATTTTATCTAAGGCATAGACCATTACACTGTGTAAGCCAACGATTATTTTTTTGTCTGAAGCAAAGACCATTACACCATCTAAGCTAATGACTTCATCTTGTTTGGAGATTTAATTTCATTTTATCTAAGGCATAGACCATTACACTGTGTAAGCCAACGATTATTTTTTTGTCTGAAGCAAAGACCATTACACCATCTAAGCTAATGACTTCATCTTGTTTGGAGATTTAATTTCATTTTATCTAAGGCATAGACCATTACACTGTGTAAGCCAACGATTATTTTTTTGTCTGAAGCAAAGACCATTACACCATCTAAGCTAATGACTTCATCTTGTTTGGAGATTTAATTTCATTTTATCTAAGGCATAGACCATTACACTGTGTAAGCCAACGATTATTTTTTTGTCTGAAGCAAAGACCATTACACCATCTAAGCTAATGACTTCATCTTGTTTGGAGATTTAATTTCATTTTATCTAAGGCATAGACCATTACACTGTGTAAGCCAACGATTATTTTTTTGTCTGAAGCAAAGACCATTACACCATCTAAGCTAATGACTTCATCTTGTTTGGAGATTTAATTTCATTTTATCTAAGGCATAGACCATTACACTGTGTAAGCCAACGATTATTTTTTTGTCTGAAGCAAAGACCATTACACCATCTAAGCTAATGACTTCATCTTGTTTGGAGATTTAATTTCATTTTATCTAAGGCATAGACCATTACACTGTGTAAGCCAACGATTATTTTTTTGTCTGAAGCAAAGACCATTACACCATCTAAGCTAATGACTTCATCTTGTTTGGAGATTTAATTTCATTTTATCTAAGGCATAGACCATTACACTGTGTAAGCCAACGATTATTTTTTTGTCTGAAGCAAAGACCATTACACCATCTAAGCTAATGACTTCATCTTGTTTGGAGATTTAATTTCATTTTATCTAAGGCATAGACCATTACACTGTGTAAGCCAACGATTATTTTTTTGTCTGAAGCAAAGACCATTACACCATCTAAGCTAATGACTTCATCTTGTTTGGAGATTTAATTTCATTTTATCTAAGGCATAGACCATTACACTGTGTAAGCCAACGATTATTTTTTTGTCTGAAGCAAAGACCATTACACCATCTAAGCTAATGACTTCATCTTGTTTGGAGATTTAATTTCATTTTATCTAAGGCATAGACCATTACACTGTGTAAGCCAACGATTATTTTTTTGTCTGAAGCAAAGACCATTACACCATCTAAGCTAATGACTTCATCTTGTTTGGAGATTTAATTTCATTTTATCTAAGGCATAGACCATTACACTGTGTAAGCCAACGATTATTTTTTTGTCTGAAGCAAAGACCATTACACCATCTAAGCTAATGACTTCATCTTGTTTGAAGATTTAACTTCATTTTATCTAAGGCATAGACCATTACACTGTGTAAGCCAAAGATTATTTTTTTGTCTGAAGCAAAGACCATTACACCGTCTAAGCTAATGACTTCATCTTGTTTGGAGATTTAATTTCATTTTATCTAAGGCATAGACCATTACACCGTCTAAGCCAAAGATTTCTTTTGTCTGAAGCAAAGATCATTACACCGTCTAAGCTAATGACTTCATCTTGTTTGAAGATTTAACTTCATTTTATCTAAGGCATAGACCATTACACCGTCTAAGCCAAAGATTATTTTTTTGTCTGAAGTAAAGACCATTACACCGTCTAAGCTAATGACTTTATCTTGTTTGAAGATTTAACTTCATTTTATCCGAGGCATAGACCATTACACCGTATGGGCCAAAGATTTATTTTGTCTGAAGCGAAGACCATTACATCGTCTAAGCTAATGACTTCATCTTGTTTGAAAATTTAACTTCATTTTATCTGAGGCATAGACCATTACACCGTCTGGGCCAAAGATTTAATTTGTCTGAAGCAAAGACCATTACACCGTCTAAGCTAATGACTTCATCTTGTTTGAAAATTTAACTTCATTTTATCTGAGGCATAGACCATTACACCGTCTAAGCCAATGACTTCATCTTGTTTGAAAATTTAACTTCATTTTATCTGAGGCATAGACCATTACACCGTCTAAGCCAATGACTTCATCTTGTTTGAAAATTTAACTTCATTTTATCTGAGGCATAGACCATTACACCGTCTAAGCCAATGACTTCATCTTGTTTGAAAATTTAACTTCATTTTATCTGAGGCATAGACCATTACACCGTCTAAGCCAATGACTTCATCTTGTTTGAAAATTTAACTTCATTTTATCTGAGGCATAGACCATTACACCGTCTAAGCCAATGACTTCATCTTGTTTGAAAATTTAACTTCATTTTATCTGAGGCATAGACCATTACACCGTCTAAGCCAATGACTTCATCTTGTTTGAAAATTTAACTTCATTTTATCTGAGGCATAGACCATTACACCGTCTAAGCCAATGACTTCATCTTGTTTGAAAATTTAACTTCATTTTATCTGAGGCATAGACCATTACACCGTCTAAGCCAATGACTTCATCTTGTTTGAAAATTTAACTTCATTTTATCTGAGGCATAGACCATTACACCGTCTAAGCCAATGACTTCATCTTGTTTGAAAATTTAACTTCATTTTATCTGAGGCATAGACCATTACACCGTCTAAGCCAATGACTTCATCTTGTTTGAAAATTTAACTTCATTTTATCTGAGGCATAGACCATTACACCGTCTAAGCCAATGACTTCATCTTGTTTGAAAATTTAACTTCATTTTATCTGAGGCATAGACCATTACACCGTCTAAGCTAATGACTTCATCTTGTTTGAAGATTTAACTTCATTTTATCTAAGTCATAGACCATTACACCGTCTAAGCCAAAGATTATTTTTTGTTTGAAGCAAAGACCATTACACTGTCAAAGCTAATGACTTCATCTTGTTTGAAGATTTAACTTCATTTTATCTAAGACATAGACCATTACACCGTCTAAGCCAAAGATTATTTTTTTGTCTGAAGCAAAGGCCATTACATCGTCTAAGCTAATGACTTCATCTTGTTTAAAGATTTAACTTCATTTTATCTGGGGCATAGACCATTACACCGTCTGGGCCAAAGATTTATTTTGTCTGAAGCGAAGACCATTACACCATCTAAGCTAATGACTTCATCTTGTTTGAAGATTTAACTTTATTTTATATGAGGCATAGACCATTACACCGTCTGGGCCAAAGATTTATTTTCTCTGAAGCAAAGACCATTACACCGTCTAAGATAATGACTTCATCTTGTTTGAAGATTTAACTTCATTTTATCTAAGACATAGACCATTACACCGTCTAAGCCAAAGATTATTTTTTTGTTTGAAGCAAAGACCATTACACTGTCTAAGCTAATGACTTCATTTTGTTTGAAGATTTAATTTCATTTTATCTAAGGCATAGACCATTACAACGTCTAAGCCAAAGATTTCTTTTGTCTGAAGCAAAGATCATTACACTGTCTAAGCTAATGACTTCATCTTGTTTGAAGATTTAACTTCATTTTATCTAAGGCATAGGCCATTACACCGTCTAAGCCAAAGATTATTTTTTATCTGAAGCAAAGACCATTATACCGTCTAAGCTAATGACTTCATCTTGTTTGAAGATTTAACTTTATTTTATCTGAGGCATAGACCATTACACCATCTGGGCCAAAGATTTATTTTGTCTGAAGCGAAGACCATTACACTGTTTAAGCTAATGACTTCATCTTGTTTGAAGATTAACCTTCATTTTATCTGAGGCATAGACCATTACACCGTCTGGCCAAAGATTTATTTTCTCTGAAGCAAAGACCATTATACCGTCTAAGCTAATGACTTCATCTTGTTTGAAGATTTAACTTCATTTTATCTAAGGCATTGATCATTACACCATCTAAGCCAAAGATCTCTTTTGTCTGAAGCAAAGACCATTACACCGTCTAAGCTAATGACTTCATCTTGTTTGAAGATTTAACTTCATTTTATCTGAGGCATAGACCATTACACCGTCTAAGCCAAAGATTATTTTTTTGTCTGAAGCAAAGACCATTACACCGTCTAAGCTAATGACTTCATCTTGTTTGAAGATTTAATTTCATTTTATCTAAGGCACAGACCATTACACCGTCTAAACCAAAGATTTCTTTTGTCTGAAGCAAAGATCATTACACCGTCTAAGCTAATGACTTCATCTTGTTTGAAGATTTAACTTCATTTTATCTAAGGCATAGACCATTACACTGTCTAAGCCAAAGATTATTTTTTTGTCTGAAGCAAAGATCATTACATCGTCTAAGCTAATGACTTCATCTTGTTTGAATATTTAACTTTATTTTATGTAAGGCATAGACCATTACACTGTCTAAGCCAAAACTTTGCCTTTTCCATGCTTGGTAGGATTAGTCTTGAGACATGACACATTATATTATGAATTTAAGTCCCTGAATATCGCATTTCTAAGTTAAGAGCTAATAAACACTTTTTTCTATTTTTGCAGTCTAAACATGGTTTACTTCAAAGACTCAAGAAATTGTTCCTCTAAGTCGCAATGCCTTGTTATTTTGGACCATAAGGGAAGCAAGGATGGGACAAGGTTACCAGTTGATAGGTCACTAATCTGCCAATATGCTGTAGCTTCATGGGTACCCTTGAAGGACCCATCTTATTTGGCAGACTGGACGCTTGAATACAATAGTCGTCCCCCAAAAACATGAATGCTTTGCACTACTACTCATCATGCTTGGAATGTCGCGAGTACCTTACCATGCCTAGGGCGTTGAATTATTAACAAGGAAACTCACTGGGGTAATGATTTGCCGTTTGTCGGTGAATTTTATTACGTTCCTGGCAACTGGGAATGGGCAGAAGACGTCTTGAGTAGGTGTCGCTTGTCATTGGAGGGTGCAAGTGTTTATGACGCCGTATATGCTTCACTTTTCACATATGATCGTAATACAGATATTATGCAGGCTTTCTGTGAGGCATGGTGCCCTGTTACCAACACATTGCTTACCTCTGCTGGAGAACTATCCATATCACTTTGGGATTGGTAGAAGATCGGTGGTTTGCCTATTATAGGATCTCCTTATGAGGAAGTTGTGCCAAATGTTGAAGAGCTTACAGGCACGTATGACAAAGGGAGAAGGTTTCTTCCCCAGACTTGTGAGCATTTGTTCGATGCCTTCCATCGGCTCCGAGAGGGAGGTAGCGTAGATCCAAGAGTTTCTGCGAAAAAATGGGTAGAGTTCTGGTGCAGGAAGACAATGAAGTATGCTCAGCCCCCTTTAAGGAAAGAAAAGAAGTCTGCTCGCTTGAAATCGACGCACAATCCTACTGGGGTCATAGAGGATGCAGTTAATTGGTCGACTGTTGAAGAAACTTTATTCCGTAAGCTAGGAGTTATGGATGACAAGAAAGACGAGACATACTTGGCTGCTTTTCTATCTTGTTGGTTATGTATTTTTGTGCTCCCTTCAAAAGATGGTGACTTTATTCGTCCTGGGACTTTTAAGATCGCGTGTCATCTTGCTTGTAAACGAAGAGTCAGCCTTGCAGTCCCAGTCTTAGCCAGAATATATAAGAGTTTGAATGAGATTTCAAAGTGTTCGTTGCTTGATCCTGCTCAAACTTGCTTTCCTGCTCATTATGTGTATGGTTGGTTAGCCCAATATTTTAAGACTCATTTTCCATATGCAAAGGGTCCAGTTGTTCCTCTCATGGCCGCATGTTCCGGTGAAGGTGCTGCCAAATATTTTGGGAAAGAGGAAGCAAGGAAGCGTATTCATAATGGAGAAAATATCATTTGGACTTCGACAATGCCCCGCATATCTAGCCCGTACTACTATTATGACGATGGTAAGGCCGATGAGTCCGAGTTAAGTTTCTTTATGAGTATTCGCTCAAATTATCTTTCTTTGAGGGACGGACCCAACTTTATTATTGAACCTTACAGCCCTCATCGATTTAGCCGCCAATTTGGTTTCTATCAAGACACCCCTGGTCGCTTGGAGCAAGATTTTCGTGAGGCCTCATTAGAAGAAGGGTTGAGACTTGCGCGGATTTGTGTGTTGACTAGGTCTAAGTCGAGAGCAGTATTTCCTCCCTTTGGGTCCAACATGAAGAAGTTTACATCATCTAACTATAGATCTTGGTGGGTAAGGGCGCATGGAAGCCTTCTTGAAGACCATTTACAGTTTTTGGTGAATATTGTTGAGCCAATCGCAAATACCATTCAAGACTGCAACGATGATGCCTTGGTGATTGATAAGCTTCCTGCTTTACAGTCTAAGGTAGTTGAGATGCGCGCAGACAACGAATCCATGCTACACAAAGAGATTCAAAGAGAAGATATCCATACTCCAATTGTTGAAAGTCTTATTCCATTTGGTGTGGTCGTTGATGCCTCTAATAAGCGCCTGCCCCAAGAGGATAGTGATAGCAGCAAAGGAGATCAATTTTGGAAAAGAAAAAGGCCAAACCCAGAAGCGGTTATAGTGGTCCAAAGCGTTGATAGCCCTTCGAGAACACTAACAGCTCAGGACAAGAAGGTAAAAGAAAACATAAACCTTTTTTTTTTTTTATCCATGGCCCAATGACTTTGCTAAAGTGTTCTTACATTTCTGTTTTCAGGCTAATAATGTTGGAGCGTTGCAACGAGTAAGGCCACAAGATAGTGGTGAGTCTGTAGCAGGGCCAAACCCACAGAAATCATCTTCCACAGTTAAAGCAGATCAAGAGGCAACTTCTATTTCTCATGATGAGATTAGAGAAAAGTTGGGCTCTGATTTGCATGAACGACCAACAATTGCAGCTTCAGTTTTTGATGGAAAGAAGGTTGTCTTGGATATTCGAAAGGAGTTTATCTTGAAGCTCTGGACTTCGATTCAGCGTAAGCTGAAAGGCAGCACTGTAGACAATGTCTCTGATCTTGAAGAAAATACTAAAGTGATCCTTGAGGCAATGGGTGGGGATGATGTGGATATTTCCCCTTTGAAAAATCTATTAGGGTCCCTTTTTGAGCTTGCCACTTCATATAACAAGACACGGTCGGATTTATCTGAGAAGGTTGGAGAGAACGCAATATCAGATGTTGAGGTACACCTTACAAATGCCATGATTGAAGAAGAAGAGAAGGTTAGGGAAGTGTCATCCATCCGCCAGTCCTTAGTTACAGTGAAAGGGAAGATAGAGAAGCTCCGTGAAAAAGAGAAGAACCTAGAAGCCCTTTTAGAAGTTGCTGAGAAAGAAGTTGAAGAAGCCAAGTTAGGAGTCTCAACTACTAGAAAGGAGTATGATGCATGTTGCACTGCCTTGTTGACTGCTGATGATTTGGCCGATTTGGAGAAGAAGAAGAAATGCTTGGAAGCTATGCTCCAAGATTTGGCCAACTACAAGTTATGCTTAGATTAGGCCATACACACTTCTTTATTTGTTCCTTTTCCTTTTCTTCTTGCATTTGATTGTTTAGTAGATGTTCTCATCATCAATAAAACTTCTTTTGCTTCACTTTATATTGTATGTTCTCATTAATGTTCCCCTTTGTTATTGACCCCTCCTTTTTAATGCTTTATGGATTTGAAGCCTGAACATGCTTGTAGACCCTAATTTAAAGAGCTAGCCGGTTTGAACACTTCAAATTGATGATGTAACAAACCTGAAAAATCAACTTGACCTAAATCGGAGTCTTTTACTTGAACACTTAGTCACTTATTAAAGAAGCTACCATCATTCCATCAAAGACTTTAATTTGATATGGAGGACCTGCCCCCGTTGAGCTATCAAGATAAGGTAGAGAGTTCAACGAAAGAATACATGTACACCTAATTTTCAAGTGTCAAACAAGTGAATATATTCCATCATACCTTATTTGAGTAATGCCTTGGGTAATATGTATTTTTGAACTCATATGACTGAACTTAGAATGAAACTCTAAGCTGCCTACGTACCTCGGTGAAGAGGATCAAGTCATTCCGTAGTTCGAAATGGGTGAGTTTTTTTTTTTTTTTTTTTCGTCCTAACTTTTGCCTAGGCCGCCTCTTTCGAGGTTTTCAACCTAGCGGACTTTTTTTTTTTTTTTTTGGACCGTGCATAGTTTATACTCTTACGGGCCAGGAGTAACATGCAGTTTATGCTCGTGCGTCGAGGAGCATATTTGTTTTCCTCAAGGATAGTATCTCTTCATGAATTTCCCGTTGATGGGGCCAATCCGCAAACCTTCCGAGTCAACTATCTTATAAGCGCCACTTGAGTATACCTCTTGTACAATATATGGTCCATCCCACTTAGCAGAGAATTTGCCCCCAGATCGACGAGAGGTAATGATAGGTCTTTTGACCACAAGAACTTGGTCACCCACTTGGAAAGATCTAAGGCGTACCCTTTTGTTAAAAGATCGAGACAAGCGAGCTTGATAACATTCAAGGCTTTGTTGAGCTTCTAGCCTCTTTTCATCAAGAGCTTCCAATTCTCCAAGGCGTAACCGAGCATTTTCCTCATCAGTGAGTCCTTCTTGAATGGCAAGCCGCAACGATGGGATTTGACGCTCAAGTGGAAGGACTGCTTCAACTCCATAAACAAGCGCATAAGGGGTTGCTTGTGTTGGTGTGCGATACGTGGTCCTATATGCCCAAAGAGCTTCTTCCATCCTTTCATGCCAATCTGTCTTAGACTTAGAGACAACCTTCTTCAACAAGTTGCAGAGCGTCTTATTAAATGCTTCAGCAAGTCCATTGGCAGCAGCATAATACATGGAAGAATTGCGTTGCTTGAAGCCAAAAAGATCACATATTTTATTCATCAACTTGTTATCAAATGGCTTACCATTGTCTGTCAATATATATCGAGGAATGCCAAAGCGATAGATAATATTGACTCGGATGAAGTTAGCCACATTTTCCTTCTTTACTTCCTTAAGAGAAACAGCTTCAGCCCACTTTGAGAAGTAGTCAGTCGCGGCCAAAATGTACAGATGTCCACCAGAAGACTTTGGCAATGGACCAACGACATCCAAACCCCAAGCATCAAATGGCCAAGAAGCAACAGTTGGGTGTAATACTTCAGGTGGTTAATGTATGAAGTTAGCATGGAATTGGCAAGCTTTACACCTCCGAGCGTAATCCAAACAATCTTTCACCATGGTTGGCCAATAATACCCCATTCTTTTTATGTGGAAATGAAGTTTTGGCCCAGATTGATGTGCACCACATACTCCAGAGTGTGCCTCTTGCAATGCTTGAAGGGATTCGTCTGTCCCCAAACAACGTAGGAGCACTCCATCAAATGATCGTCTGTAGAGTGTATTCTTGTAATAAAGAAAACGATGGGCTCTCCTTCGGATTTCTGTTTTCCTTCGGGGATTTTCTGGCAATATACCGTAACAAAGATAATCTATTAATGGTTGTCGCCAATCTTCAATTTCAACCTCAAGAATGGAATCAATATGCCCAGCTTCGGTTTCTTCTTCCTCACAGTCATTTGGTGGAGGAACTACCCATCTTTGGCAAACAGCAACTTGTGTCTGATCAGGCAAAGATAATGTAGAAGCTAAAGCTGCTAAAGCATCGGCTCTCTTATTTTCCTTTCTCGGCACGTGTTGAATAGCTACTTCTCCAAGCCAACTTATCAATCTTTTAGCATATTTGTGATATGGCACCAACTCTGGCTTCTTGACCTCATAGCTACCCAAAATCTGGTTAATCACTAGCTTGGAATCTCCAAAAACTTGTAATTGTAATTGTTTGATATCCACAGCCATTTCAAGCCCCAGTATGAGCGCTTGATATTCAGCAACATTGTTGGAGCACCGTTGTGTTAGAGTGAAAGAATAGGGCAAAACTTCTCCTTGAGAAGTGATAAACACTATTCCAGCACCAGCTCCTTCACGATGTGCAGCGCCATCAAAATACATCTTCCAAGGAGGCTGAATTTCTATGACCATTGCATCTTCATCAGGCAATTCATCAGACAACTCCCAATCATCTGGAATCGGATGGTCAGCTAGAAAGTCTGCTAATGCTTGTCCTTTTACTGCCCTTTGAGGAACATACACAATTTCAAATTGTTGAAACTGGAGGTACCACCTCGCTAATCGATCACTTAGGACCAGTTTAGACATGACAAACTTGATAGGGTTTGCTCTTGAGACGAGTCGCACAACGTGAGCTTGGAAGTAATGCTTTAGCTTTTGAATAGAGAAGACAAGTGCCAAACATAACTTCTCAATAGGAGAATACTTGAGCTCATTTGGTGTCATCATCCTACTCAAGTAATAAAGCGCATTTTCTTTGCCTTCATTATTTCCTTGAGCGAGAAGCGCTCCTACTGACCTTTCCTGTGCTGAAATATATAATATTAGTGGCTTTCCAGGTATGGGGGCTGCTAGTACTGGAGGTTTCATCAGATAAGACTTAATGCTTTCAAAAGCATTTCTGCAAGCTTGGTCCCATTCAAAAGGAACCCCTTTCTTCATGAGGCGACTAAATGGTTGGCACCTTCCAGCCAGATTCGAAATAAATCTTCTAAGATATGCCAACTTACCCTGCAAGCTTTTTAATTCATGAATATCTCTAGGCTCGGGCATTTTCAAGATAGCATCCACCTTAGCTTGATCAATTTCGATACCTTGATGTCGAACAATAAAACCGAGGAACTTCCCAGAAGTAACTCCAAAAGCGCACTTCAACGGATTCATTCTGAGTTGGTATCTCCGAAGCCGTTCAAATACCATCCTCAAATCTTGCAAGTGATCATCTTTCTTCCTTGACTTTACTACCAAGTCATCAACATAACACTCCACGTTTTTATGAAGCATGTCATCAAAAATATTTTGCATGGCACGTTGATATGTAGCACCAGCATTCTTCAAACCGAAAGGCATTACCTTGTAGCAGTATATACCTTTAGGGGTGCGAAAGGCAGTAAGTTCTTCGTCCTTTGGTTCCATGCGAATTTGGTTATATCCAGATGAACCATCCATGAAAGACATCGCCTCGTATCCAGTTGTTGCATCAATCATTAGTTCAGGGATAGGAAGAGGAAATTCATCCTTAGGACAAGCGTTATTTAGGTCCCTAAAGTCAACACAAACTCAGATTTGGCCATTCTTCTTTCTTACAGGGACGATGCTTGAAATCCATGTAGGATATTTAACTTCACGAACAAAACCAGCCCCAATAAGCTTGTTAACTTCAGTTTCAACCAAGGGAACCAGTTCAGGTCTGAAGCGACGTTGTGCTTGCTTTACAGGACGAGCGCCTCGTTTGACAGCAAGATGATGAACAGCCACCTTGGGGTCTAAACCTGGCATTTCTTTGTAGCTCCAGGCAAATACGTCTTTGAACTCCTTAAGTAGCTCAATATATTTTCTCTCTTCATCACCAGTTAGAGAGGCACTTATATATGTGGGCTTTGGATCTTCAACTACTCCGAGATTGACTTCTTTTAGTGCATCAACCGTTGTCTTCACCCCTTCTTCAAGCTCTGGTGGTGCATCTTTAGCGTCTTCATCTTCTTGAGGATCACCATCATTGAAAGATATGTGACGACATACATGAATATCAAGGCACTTTTCCTCGATTTCCGTATAGGGTGAAGCATTTTGTTCATCACGAATGGTGATATGATATGATGACCCCACACTTTCTTCATCTTCCTCTCGTTCCTTAGTGTAGACTATGGTATGAGCCTTTGCTTTGAGGACCTCTCCACACGAAACTACAAGTTTTGTCTCTCGCCTCATTCTAGAAGGAATCAGACTTGGGTAGTCAAAATCTCCTTTTTAAGGGAGATAGGTGCTCCAATCCTTCCACTATTTCTATGGCGCTTGTTTTCCTTCTTCAATAGTCCCAACCTGTCAAAGACTGAGAACCTTGGTTTCGTAAGTCGGTCAAACATAAAAGGCTTGTTATTAAGCGCCGTAGATGCTTCTTTAGCAGTAATGTAGTTACAACTTGCCCTTTTAATGGAGATATGGATTGGCAGGGGTTGTTTGTAACCCAATCCTTCACGTGATTGCTTCAGTGGGTACCCTTTCTCCATCATCGTCTTTTGAGTAGGGTTTGAAGCTTCAGGCAGGAGCTTTCCCAACTTGGATGGTTCGTTGGGATCATATCCAGCTTTTGCCAACAACTTGTAGGCGTTTGGGTCAAAGCCCTACTTTGTGCGCTTTGTAGGAAGCACTAGATTTGGAAGCGAATTGTGGCTTAATGATTTGACAAACCCTTTGAGAAACTTTGTAGACGACTTGATTGCGTCAATTCGCTTGATAGAAAGGGTCAAGTCCCCTAACACCTTACCCTGTAGTTCAGAAGATGGATCTTCAAATTTCCTTGCCTTTGGGGCATAGCGAAGAATAGGAGTCACTGTCTTACTTGAAGATGCCTCATTCATCTTGTTCCTATCATGAAACACCTGATCTTCTTCAACTGTAACATTTTCCTTGCTAGTTGTTGCATCAACCTTCTTTGCAACACTTTTGGTCAATATCACATCATCAACCTTAACCTCCTTTGAGACGTAATTCTTTAAGTAGAATTTTGCATCGGCAAAGTATGATTCAGCCTCGGTAAAGGGCTTATCATCGGCAATTATCTTCTTTTCGACCCCACCTTTGCAGTATTTCAAGCACTGATGGTAGGTGGATAAAACTACTTTGTTCTCGTATAGCCATGGCCTTCCTAACAAGATATTATATAAGGTTTTTGCATCGATCACGTGCATCCATGCACTCGAATGCAAATCTCCCATATTTATCTCTAATTTGATAGCCCATATAGCTCTTTGCCCCCCTTGATTGAATCCTTGGATCATCACACGACTTTCACATAGTTCATCAGTTGGTATGCCAAGCTCTTTGACAGTACGAATTGGGAGAATATTGACACCAGACCTGTCATCGATCAA
>MU669789.1:29233-60831 GCA_026770625.1 Nicotiana glauca | reverse complement strand
TTAATCGGGATGTTGGATGTGTTGTAGCAGGTCTGTTGGGAAGCTTCTGTTGTTTCCGCATCTGCGGTGGGTAAGTCGCATAAGCGATCCCGCAGATGCGGCTCAGTGATCGCAAAAGCGGCCCCTTGGTGGCCTGGGAGTTTCCGCAGAAGCGGACCTTGTTCCGCAAAAGCGGTTACCGCAGAAGCGGTATAGGACCGCAGAAACGGTCAAGCAGGATTTAAGTTGAACCGCAGAAGCGGTGAGGAATCCGCAGAAGCGGTCTCGCAGAAGTGGTAGCGGGACCGCAGAAGCGAAAAGGTCTGAAGGGTTTAATGAAAATCAGAGCATTCGAATTTCAGAAGTGTAAATCATTTTGGGGTGCGAATTAAGGCGATTTTTGGGCGATTTTGAAGAGGCTTCGTGAGAGGATCATCAGGTAAGGATATTTGGACTTGGTTTATGTTATTATAGTGTAAAAACATGAATTAATCACTGAAAATTGGAGGAATCAAAGGGTAAAGATGGAGGTTTTTGCTTGAAGCCTAAGAAGAGGGTAAAGTGATGATTTGAGGGGTCAAATAGACTCCGATTTTGATAAATTTGATATGCATGGTCTCGTGGTGAGATGAGGATTTCGAAAATGTGAGTTTCATAATTTTTCGAGAAGCGGGCCCGGGGCTCGGGTTTTGCTAGTTTCAAGATTTTTGTTATATTTCGATTGTTTTCGATTGGGTGTTGTTTCATTAGCCTATTATGATATATTTGTACTGATTTTGGCTAGTTTCGACACGCGTAGAGGCCGTTTTGAGGAGAAAAGGCGTCGCGGGCTAGAGTTTTCGCCGGATCGAGGTGGGTAATACTTGTAAATAATGTCCTGAGGTTTTGTAAGCCCCGGACTTGCACATCATAGTGCTGTATTGAGGTGACTTGCACGCCAGATAACGGGCGTGGGGTAGAGCACCATTGGGGATTAGGACTTGGTCCGTCCCGCTTAATAAAACACTACCAAATTGCCTGAAGTTGAATTGAAACTCTGATAAAGATATTAATTATCATGAACTGGATTGATTGTCATGTTTTGGGCTTCGTGCCGAATGTTTGGATCCTTCAGGGATTAATATCGCTGTTTTGCATTACTGTGCATATTTTATCTCAGCCTAAGGTTTTAAAATGGTATTTTTGCAACTCGGCATTTTCTTATAAGATTTGAAAACTTAAATAAGGTTTTGATGACATTTTTAGTTGAGAGTTGCTATGTTACTTTTGCCCAAGAGGCTTATGAGCATTTATGACTATGTATGGATCAGGCTGCACGCTGCAGCGGGAGTGATATTGATATTGTGCTTGGGCTGTAGGAGTCCCTCCGAAGTCTGAACCCCCACAGTGAGCGCGGGCGCCTAAATGGATCGGGCTATACGCCACAGCGTCATGTGCATTGCATTGCATTCATGCATTGGTTTCTGTTTGTACTGCGTGGCATGACATTTAGCACTCATACATTATTGGCATACATGTATTATTTTCCTTGTTGACCAGATACCCTGGTGAAAAATTGTTAAAGGAGTGTTGAGCCCAAGGGGCTGATTTGAGTGTAGACTTGCTCTATTTGGTGTTGTATCCAGGTACTTAACTGTTAATAATGAAGGAAAGAGATGTTTTAAAAAGAGATTTCAAAATTTACCTAGTTATGATATAAAGGATTACCATGAAAGTGTACTGCAGTTTAAAAAAATGTGGTTCTGTATTTTATAGAACGAGATAGTGCTTTGTGTGGTTTTCTTTTCCTCAGCTTTATTTACTTTTATTACCGCTGAGTTGGAAGTACTCACTCGACTCCCTGCACCATGTGTGCAGATTCAGGTATTTTGGAAGCTTAGCTGAGCTAATTGCTGCTTCGGAGTGTTATTGGAGTGGTCGAGGTAGCTGCCTGGCGTCTGCAGGACCCGACTCTTCCCTCTTTTTCCCTGTTGTTTGATTATTCCGCGTATATTCAGATTATGTATATTTTTCAGCATTGTTATGCTACTCTGGTAGAGTCTCTAGACTCGTGACCACAGGTCTTGGGGAAGTTATGCTGTTTCTGTGAGATATTCGGATTGTTTTATAACTATTAGCTTTATTTTGATTTTACTTCACTGCTAAAGATTTTAAATAACTGATTTTGAGCTCTAAGCTCGGGTTGAGAGCGTATTTGGTCGGGCTTGCCTAGCCGTGAGATTGGGCGCCATCACGATCGGGTTTGGGGTCGTGACAGTTGTGTTGCTAAAATCAACCCCCTTCCTCCTCTTGACAAAGTCTGTATTCAGTTGTGGAATCGCCATAAGTATACGAGAAATGAAGATAAATTATGGATCTAAAATAGTAGTTTCGTATGAGGAGTTCAATTGCCGATTGATCAATTGCTACTATTCTAGGCCTTGGTGCAACTTTAAATGTGGCTAAACTAACAAAAGGATCAAGTGCAGCCATATTTGAACTGGGGGTCGTAGGCCTTGCTGTGAGTACTTTGTCGATATTGCAAATTACTTCTTTGTTCTATCTTTTTCTGTCTTTGTTCTTTCCCATATATTACTTTAAGGAATCTTATTAATAATCTGATCCCATTTGGTCAGGCTACAGAAGGAGCAAGTGTTGCTGGTGCTTCAAGAATAATTGGTGTTGATATAAGTGCTAGCAGATTTGAGTTAGGTAATTAAGTTGTACCTACACATGTGCCTTGATATTTTTCAATTGAATCTTCAACATTTTTAATTCTTTATCTTATTTAATTCCTTCTTTATAGCTTCTCTCAACTCATTCATCCATTTTGCCTATATCTGTAGCTAAGAAATTTGGTGTGACACTTTTTAAATCCAAAGGATCATAATAAACCAGTTCAAGAGGTACTCATATTTTCTTTGTTTGCTAATAGATCAGTACTCCCAAAAAAAATAGTTGTGAGTTGAAGAAATAGTTCTATTGTTGAGAAGTACATGAACAAGGAACTTGACTATGGGTCATCACTGTGTTAAAATGAAATTCTGCCTTCCGAGGCCTTAAAATCCTTATTTAGCATCACCTCAAATTGCGTGCGCAGTCCGGGTGCGTAGCCGGAAAGCCTAAATGTAAAAATTTCAAAAACAAATAATAAATGTTAACTATAAAATGAATTAATTGACTTCGTTCAATGTTAAAGGTAAACGGACCAGGACCCATACAGTAGGAAAATATGGGACTTGGGCGCATGCCCGGAATCGAATTCCGAGGTCCCAAACCCGAGAAATGAATTTTTAAAGAAAATTATTTTCTAAAATTATTTAAATAATTTGGAAATGAATTTTGATTAAAACTCGAGGGTATCGAGCATGTATTTTAGTTTCGGCACCCGATATAGGTCTTATATATGATTTAAGATGATTATGTGGAATTTGGTGAGAAATGGAATCCGTTTAACGTGATTCGGACCTTAAATGCAGATTTTGATGTTTTAAGAAGTTTTGAAATATTTCATTGATTTTGAGATTTAATTCATTGTTAATGATATTACTTTGGTGATTTGATCGCACGGATAAGTTCTTATGGTGTTTTTGTGTTAGTACATATGTTTGGTTGGGAAACCCGAGGGCTCGGGTGAGTTTCGGATGGGCGTCAGAGTGTTTTTTAACTTAAAAATTTGGTGTTTATAGCTGTTGCTGGTGTCCAGGAAATTAATTCTATGCGAACGCATCCATGGGAATGCGAACACGAAGGGTAGGAAAAGGAAAACTATGTGAACGCACCTAGGTAGTCACGAACGCATAGCTTTAGAGAGGGGCTGGGGGCTGGGCAAAGTTAATCTTATGCGAACGCATCCTTTTGGATGCGATCGCGAAGGGTTAAGGGAGGGGAGCATGTGCGAACACACCACTCAGGTCGCGAATGCGTAGGCTATTTTTGTCCATTCATTTTAAAAAACATTAGCCACTACAGGATTTTTACCAAAACTCATAACTTCATCTAAACTCTAAATTGGGCGATTTTTGAAAGGGGATTTCACCACCAATTCATAGGTATGTAATCTTAGACTCATTTTCTTTAATTTTCATTAGCACCCATTAGATTTTTAGGTTTAAATCATGTTATTAAGGGTAGAAAATTAGAGATTTGGGTAGAGTTAGGGCTTTTTGGTTATTCGTGATTTAGACCTCGTTTTAGGGGAGAATTTTGGAACTAATTATATATTTGGGCTCGTGGGTGAATGGGTAATCAGGTTTTGGTCCAAACCTCGTATTTTGACCAAGCAGGCCCGGGGTCATTTTTTGACTTTTTTGGGAAGAATGATTAGAAAGATAAAATTAAGCATTAGAATTGGATTGTTTAGAATTTATTGATGTTATAAAGTCGATTACGTCTAGATACAATTGATTTGGAGCCGAATTCAAAAGAAAAGGCGGTGTTTGAGGCTTGAGTTGGCTGTGGAAGTTTGAGGTAAGTGTTCGATCTAACCTTAGCTTGAGGGGTTAGGAGTTGTGTCCTATTTGCTATTTGCTTCTTGTTGAGTACAACGTATAGGCATGGTGTTGAGTATCTATACGTTGGTGTCGAGCATGACCGTGAGTCTTAAATTGCAACTTGTTGTGTTATTAAATGATATTACGGTTGCTTTAACTGATGATTCTCGATATTGAGCAAGGATTAAGTTTGTTTTCGTGGAAATTACCTATGACTGAGTATTGATGTTAGCTGAAATGAGTAGAAGTTGGATAAAAATTGGTTATAATTGTTTCTCCCTTGCCGGGAAGTAATTATTTTTACTGTCGAACCCCTTGCCGGGACAGTATTATTGATCCCTTGTCGGGACTCTTGGTATGGTTGTTGTTAAAGGGATATAAATGTTATATTGGATCGGGTTGCACGCCAATGTTATATTGGATCGGGTTGCACGCCGCTACAATGTTATATTGGATCGGGTTGCATGCCGTAACAAGGTTATATTGGATAGGGTTGCATACCGCAATAATATTATATTGGATGGATAGGGTTGCATACCGTAACAATATTATATTGGATCGAGTCACACGCTGCAACAGTGTTTTATTGGATCAGGTTGCACGTCGCAACGGTGATATAAGTGGATCGGGTTGCACGCCACAACAGTGTTAAATGATAGGGATGGGGTTGCGCGTCGCAACAGTGTTGTTATTGTTTTTTTGTAGATTTTGAGTTTTTCTCTCATATTTCTCTTAAGTGTCTACTGGATTTGATAATTTTGTTGTAGCATGTGCCCCCTCCCACCTTAACTGTTTATTCCTATTTATTATTTGTTGTATATTATATAACTGCACAGGTTTATCTGGAGTCTGGTCCTAGGCTCGTCACTACCTCGCCGGGGTTAGGCTAGACACTTACCAGCACATGGGGTCGGTTGTGTTGATTCTACACTCTGCACTATTTGTAGATTCCGGAGCAGCTTTTGGACAGTAGCACTTAGGGAGCTAGCCTTCAGTCCAGCCAGAGATCCCAAGGTCGTCCTGCAGGCATCCGCAAGCCCGGCGTTCTCTTCTATATATTTATATGTTCTGTTTTCACTTGTTTTCAAGACAGACTATATTTCCCTTTTCAGACATTTGTATGTAGTACTCATAGACAGTCCGTTATATTGTGACACCAGATTCTGGGTAGAGGAGTATAATGACATTGCACTATTGACTTTGGTTATTTTAAGTTGTTTAAGTCTTCCGCTTGTTCTGTTTATAATAAATATTCAATGCTGATTGGCTGTTGATTCAAGATGTTAAAAAGGGTTAAAGCAGAAGAGTTAGTGATTTCTATATTTTGCGGCTTGCTTAACTTTTACGAGTAGGCACCATCATGACTTCTGAGGGTAGGAAATTCGGGTCGTGACATTGGCGTAGAGAAATTCATCACTCATAAACTCCCATTTGTTGAAATCAACAAGGCATTTGATTTAATGTTAAAGGGAGAAGGCCTTTATTGCATCTGTTGAGCTGTGTCACTTTAACTGCAGAAAAAGTGATGTAGTCGGGGAAAAGCTTCATTGTACCATTAGTTATCAAAAGGATTAGGTTATTCTTTGTTTGGTTATTGGAAGCATGAAAAATAGTATGCTTGGTATAACTATGTGAAAAATTTAACATTGTTTGTAACGACCCGGCCCGTCGTCTCATGTATTTCAGCCCCGTTCCCCCCATTTAATGCTTCTTCATGTTTCATTATCGACATGGTTGTGTTGGAGTTGAATTGGATTGGCTAGGATAGGAAATGAGGCACTTAGTCTCTTTAAGGAAGGCTTGGTTTGGAAAAGTCAACCGAATGTTGACTTATGCGTTAGAGGGATCGGATGTGAATTCCAGTGACTCGGTTAGCTTCGGGAGATGATTTGTGACTTAGGAGTGTGATCGAAAGTTATTTTGGAGGTCCGGTGTAGAATTAGGTTTGAATTGGCGAAGTTAGTGTTTTGGCGAATTCCGATTGATAGGTGAGATTTTGATACGAGAGTCGGAATGGAATTTTGAAAGGTGCAATAGCGATTTTGGATATGTGTAAAGTTTCAGGTCATTCGGAGGTATTTTGTTCAGGTTTTTGATCGAATGTGCAATTCGGAAGTTTTTAAGAAACTTAGGCTTGAATCCGATGTGATTTAATGGTTTTAGCATTGTTTGATGTGTTTTGAGGGTTGGAACAAGGTTGAATGAGGTGTTAGGATGTGTTGGTGTTTTTGGTTGAGGTCTCGCGGGCCTCAGGGTGAATTCGAGTGGTTAAACGAGAGTTTTTAAAGTTGCTTCAGGTCTGTTGTTGCTGTCATATGGTATTTCTGCTTCTGCGGAAATGGACCGCAGAAGCGGGTAAGGGGTCGCAGAAGCGGTTAGGCATGGGCTAGAGTAATTTTTGCATAAGCGAAAGATGGTCACTTTAGCGGGTCCACAGGAGCGGACATTTAACCGCAGAAGCGGTTTTGGGTGGTCTGCAGAAGCGGACTCTGAGTCGCATAAGTGGAGTTTTGGTTTTTAAGTGAAGACCGCATAAGCGGATTTTTGGCCGCAGAAGCGGTCCCGCATAAGCGAAAGCGGGACCGCTGAAGCGAAAGTCGTTGTAGGCAGAAGGGTTTTTATATCATTATTTCATCCGCGAGTTTATTCAATTTTTCCTTCATTGTTAACCACCTTAAGAACTTCTTGGTAGAATTTGAAGGGGATTTTGATGGGAATTGATTTGAGGTAAGTCTCATGACCTAGAAACGTCATTTGTGTAAAGAATCAACCTTTAATTCTTGGAAATTTGGGTAGAAATTGGAAGAACTAGAGATTGGTTTTTGAAATAAAAATTTGGGATTTGAAAGGGCATTTGAGCTCCTATTTTGGTAAATTTAGTATGTATGGACTCGTGGCGAGACGAGATTTTCGGTGATGTAAATTTTGTAATTTTTTGAGAAGTGGGCCC
Source organism: Nicotiana glauca (assembly GCA_026770625.1). Classification (NCBI taxonomy): domain Eukaryota; kingdom Viridiplantae; phylum Streptophyta; class Magnoliopsida; order Solanales; family Solanaceae; genus Nicotiana; species Nicotiana glauca. The sequence continues at coordinate 53,430 of MU669789.1, read as the reverse complement.
GGGGCTCGGGTTTTGCCAACTTCATGATTTTTGGTATTTTTCGAGTTCTTTCAATTGGGTTATGTTTCATTAGTCTATTGTAATGTATTCCTTGTAGTTTTGATCAGATTTCGCACGCGATGAGGTGGATTCAAGAGGAAAAGGCATAGAGGACTAGACTTGTGGCCGGTTTGAGGTGAGTAATAGATGTAGATGATGAGCTGAGGGTTTGAAACACCGATATATCACACTGTGACGCTATATTAAGGCGAGAAACGTACTCTATGAGGAGTGCGGGGTCGTTTGTGATTGGGAACTATGGCTTAGTTCGTCCCGACTGATGTTCATACTGTGTTCTTGACTAGAGATTGATTGGTAAACATCCTACTTGGATCTTATGAATGTATTTGGGCTGTGTGCCGATTATTTGAATCCTTTAGCGATTATTATCACTGTTTCCATGATACTTAGCATGTTATATGATTTCAATCCTGAGTTAAACACTGTTTCGAAATGTCTAGTCATAATTCTAAGGTTTTAAAACTTAAACTATATTTCCTAATGTCAGGAACTGAGAATTTTAACTCGACTTTGCCCGTGTGGCTCACATGCATATTCTGGATTGAGTGTGGATCGGGCTGCACGCCACAGCGATGATACGATGATATTGCGCTTGGGCTGTAGGAGCCCCTCCGGAGTCTGAACCCCCACAGTGAGCGCGAGTACCGAAATAGATCAGGCTGCGCGCCACAGCGGTCATGTGCATTCCATTGCATTCATGCATTGACATTTATCTGATCTACCTGACATTGTTTTGGTTCCATTTCACCGTTAATTATGCTAAATTGCTAGTTATAGCTTTACATTGTGGTATTTTGTGATTTCTCATCGTGAGTCATTATATATGCTTATTACTCGCTGAGTTGGAAGTACTCACTTTACTCCCTGTACCGTGTGTGCAGATTCAGGTGTTCCGGGAGCTAAGTTGAGTTGTTTGCTGCTTCCCAGATTTCTCAAGAGTTGTCGAGGTAGCTGCCTGACGTCCGTAAGACCCAACTCCTCCCCTTATCCCTTTTATCTTTCAGTATCTTAGACTTCTATTTTATTGTGGATTCACTACTCAGTTGTATCTAGAGGCTCTAGACTCGTGACTCCAGATCTTTTGGGATATGTTAGATATGCTATTGTTTCCGTACAGTTTCTACTTAATTATCCGATTGGAAGACTTATTAAGCTGTTAATTTGTTATTGTTAGTTGGTAATGGGATGCGTAATTGGGTTGTGAGTGATAATTGGTCAGGCTTGCCTAGCCTTTGTGTTGGGCGCCATCACGAACGTGATTGGGGTCGTGACAAGTTGGTATCAGAGCCTAGGTTACTAGGCCTCACGAGTCATGAGCTGGTTTAGTAGAGTCTACCAGATCGGTACGAAGATGTGTATTTATCCTCGAGAGTTTGCAGAACCTTTAGGAAACACTTCATATTCTTGAAACTCTTGTCGTACGGGTTTGTTGATCCGAGAACTAAACTTCTGTATTCTATTCTCTCGCAGATGGCGAGAACCCGTGCTGCCGGATGTGACGTACGACCACCATTACCACCCGCAAGAGGCTGTGGGCGTGGTCTTGGTCATGGTCGTGGTCGAGGCGTACCAGCAAGGGCAACACCTGTAGATCCACCAGCTACCCCGGTTTAGGACCGGCCTCCAGCTGTAGATGCTTCAGCAGCACCTGTTCAGGCACCGGCAGTGCCTATTGTGATTCCTGGTCTCCAGGAAGCATTGGCTCAGATACTATCTGTCTGCACTGGCCTGGCTCAGGCAGTCTCAGCCACTACTGCAGCAGCTACCTCACAGACCGGGGGTGGTCATCAAACCCCCGCTGCTCGTACACTTGAGCAGGTTGTTCAGGGATTGCAGACACCGGGAGCGGTTCCAGCTCAGCCGGTTGCACCAGCAGCACCAGCCGCACTAGTTGCACCAGCTCCAGCCTATGTGGTTCCAGCTATGCCAGACGATGAGCAGCGTCGTCTTGAGAGATTTGGCAGGTTTCAGCCTCCAACTTTCAGTGGTACTGAGGCGAGGATGCCTAGGGTTTTCTGGATAAGTGCTAGCGTATGCTTCGTACGGCAGGGATCTCAGAGTCGAGTGGTATGGCTTTTACTACCTTCCAATTCTCAGGGCCTGCATTTACATGGTGGGAGGAGTTTGAGAGGCGTAGGCCTATTGGAGCAACGCCCCTCACATGGCAGCAGTTCTCCACTATCTTTCTGGAGAAGTACGTAACGCAGTCTCGTAGGGAGGAGCTGCGTCGTCAATTTGAGTGGTTGATTCAGGGGGACATGTCTGTGACCCAGTACGAGTTGAGGTTTACGCAGTTAGCTCGGCATGCTACATGGATGATCCCAACTGATAGGGAGAGGATTAGGAATTCGTGGATGGCCTCAACTATCCACTCCGCATTTTGATGACCAGAGAGAGGGTTATGAGTGCTTTGTTCGAGGAGGTAGTCGACATGGCTCGGGAGATTAAGACGGCTCGCCGTCAGGAGCGTGAGGAGAGGGAGGCCAAGAGGCCTCGAGGTTTAGGTAGCTTCAGTGGTGCTCCATCTAGTGGCCTATTCCAGCATGGTAGAGGTCATTCCTTCAAGCCTCCACAGTCAGGTAGCCCAGAGTACAGTGGGACTTCTTCAGGCCGTGGTCATCAGGGAGTTCAGCAAGGCCAGTCTTCACTTAGTGCCCTTCCAGCTCAGAGCTCTACTCCTACTTCTTTAGCCCAGGGTTCTTTAGCAGCGAGGGGTTCTCTTCAGTCCCTTTCTCCAGCATCGGGTAGTTTCTACGAGTGCGGTGAGTTTGGTCACATGAGGAGACCGTGTCCTCGGCATCGTGGTGGTAGGTCTCAGCAGAGGGATCAGCTCTCCTCTTCTACTCCATCTACTTTAGCACCCTCCCAGTAAGGTAGGGGTGGGGGCCGAGCAGCTAGGGGCCGCCCTAGAGGGTGAGACCGATCTGGCAGTGGTCAGGCTCGATTCTATGCTCTTCCAGATATGAGGGATGTCATTGCATCAGATGTTGTTATCACATGTATTATTTCAGTCTGCCACAGGGATGCTTCTATTTTATTTGATCCCGGATCTATATACTCTTATGTGTCTTCATATTTTGCCCATCATTTGAGTGTGACCCGTGGTTGTCTTGCTCTGCCCGTGCACGTATCCACCCCGATGGGTGATACTATTATTGTGGATCATGTATATCGATCTTGCCTGGTGACTATTGGGGGTCTGGAGACCTGGATTGACTTGTTGTTGTTGGGCATGGTAGATTTTGATGATTTTGGGTATGGATTGGCTATCTCCGTACCATGCTATTCTGGACTGTCATGCCAAGATAGTTACGCTGGCTATTCCGGGTGTTTCGAGGATTGAGTGGCGTGGTATGACTGACTATGTTCCTAGCAGGGTGATTTCTTTCCTAAAGGTCCAGCGGATGGTTGGGAAAGGTTGTCTATTGTATTTGGCTTTTGTGAGAGATGTTGGAGCTGAGACTCCTAGTCTTGATTTTGTTCCCGTTGTGAGGTACTTCCCTGATGTGTTTCCTGCAGACCTTCCGGGCATGCCACCGGACAGAGACATTGATTTTGGTATTAGTCTGGTGCCGGGCACTCACCCATCTCCATTCCTCCGTATCGTATGGCACCAGCAGAGTTGAAAGAACTAAAGGATCAGCTTCAGGAGCTCCTAGATAAGGGGTTTATTCGTCCTAGTGTGTCACCGTGGGGTGCACCGGTCCTATTTGTGAAGAAGAAGGATGGCACAATGAGAATGTGTATTAACTACAGGCAGTTGAACAAGGTGACAGTGAAGAACAAGTATCCACTACCTCGTATTGATAATTTGTTTGACCAGCTCCAGGGGGCAAAGGTATTCTCTAAGATTGATCTCCGCTCAGGCTATCACCAGCTGAAGATTAGGGATTCGGATATTATGAAGACGACTTTCAGGACGAGATATGGGCACTATGAGTTTCTAGTTATGTCTTTTGGGCTGACTAATGCCCCAGCCGCGTTCATGCATCTGATGAACAGTGTATGTCGGCCGTATCTGAATTTATTTGTTATCGTTTTTATTGATGATATCCTGGTATACTTGCGTAGCCAGGAGGAGCATGCTCAGCATTTGAGAGTGGTATTATAGAGATTGAGGGAGGAGAAGCTTTATGCAAAGTTCTCCAAGTGTGTGTTCTGGCTTGGTTCTGTGGCTTTTCTGGGACACGTGGTGTCCAGTGATGGTATTCAGGTTGATCCAAAGAAGATAGAGGCTTAGCAGAGTTGGTCTAGACCGTCCTCAGCCACGGAGATTCGGAGTTTCCTCGGTTAGGCAGGATATTATCGCCGGTTCGTCTAGGGTTTTTCATCTATTGCTTCGCCCCTGACCAAGTTGACGCAGAAGGATGCACCATTTGTATGGTCAGACGAGTGTGAGGAGAGCTTTCATAAGCTCAAGATAGCTTTGACCATAGCTCTAGTGTTAGTGTTGCCATCAGCTTCAGGTTCTTACATCGTATATTGTGATGCCTCGAGAGTTGGGATCGGATGTGTGTTGATACAGGGAAGTAGAGTTATTGCATATACTTCTCGTCAGTTGAAGCCTCATGAGAAAAACTACCCTGTTCATGATTTGGAGTTGGCTGCTATAGTTCACGCTTTGAAGATTTGGAGGCACTACTTATATGGCATATCTTGTGAGGTATATACTGATCATCGCAGCCTTCAGCATTTGTTCAAACAGAAGGATCTTAATTTGAGACAGCGGAGGTGTCTTGAGTTACTCAAAGACTATAATATTACCATATTGTATCACCCGGGGAAGGACAATGTAGTGGCCGATGCTTTGAGTCGAAAGGCGGTTAGTATGGGTAGTTTGGCGTACATTCCAGTTGGGAGAGGCCCTTTACAGTTGATGTCCAGGCTTTGGCCAATCGGATGGTGAGGCTAGATATTTCAGAGCCTAGTCGGGTGTCTTGTATGACCGCATTAGAGAGCACCGGTATGATGATCGACATTTTCTTTTCCTTAAGGATAGGGTTCAGCATAATGATGCCAGGTATGTGATTATTGATAGTAAGGGTGTGTTGAGGATGTAGGGCCAGATTTGAATGCACAATGTGAATGGGCTTCGGGAGTTGATATTAGAGGAGGCCCACAGCTCACGGTATTCCATTCATCCAAGTGTCGCGAAGATGTATCAGGATTTGAGACAGCATTACTGGTGGAGGAGAATGAAGAAGGATATTGTGAGTCATGTAGCTCGGTGTCTCAACTGTCAGGAGGTGAAATATGAGCATCAGAGGCCCGGTGGTGTACTTCAGCGCATGGATATTCCCGAGTGGAAGTGGGAGAGGATTACTATGGATTTTGTGAGTGGTCTCCCTCAGACATCGAGGAAGTTTGATTCGATTTGGGTGATTATAGATTGGCTGACCAATTCCTCGCACTTCATTCCGGTGTGTACTACCTATTCTTCGGAGCGTTTAGTAGAGATTTTCATCCGGGAGATTGTTCGGTTGCATGGGGTCCCAGTTTCTATTATCTCAAATAGAGGTACTCAGTTTGCTTCCCAGTTTTGGAGGAATTTTCAGTGAGAGTTGGGTACCCGGGTAGAGTTGAGCACAGCGTTTCATCCTCAGATGGACGGGCAGTCCGAGCGTACTATCCAGATATTTGAGGACATGTTGCGTTCTTGTGTTATTGATTTTGGAGGTTCTTGGGCTGAGTTCCTACCACTGGCAGAGTTTGCCTACAACAATAGCTATCAGTCTAGCATTTAGATGGCACTGTATGAGGCCTTATATGGGAGACGTTGTAGATCTCCGGTTGGTTGGATTGAGCCCGGCGAGGCTAGGCTATAGGGGACAGAGTTGGTCCAGGATGCGTTAGATAAGGTGAAAGTGATCCAGGAGAGACTTCGTACAGCTCAGTCGTGTTAGAAGAGTTATGCGGACAGGAAGGTTCGAGATGTATCTTATTTGGTGGGTGAGAAGGTCTTGTTGAAGGTTTCACCTATGAATGGCATTATGAGATTTGGAAAGAAAGGAAAGTTGAGTCTGCGGTTCATTGGCCCTTTTGAGATACTTAGGAGGATTGGGGAGGTGGCCTATATGCTTGCTTTTCCACCCAGCTTGTCTGAGGTTCATTCGGCATTTCGTGTTTCTATGCTCCGGAAGTATGTTAGGGACTTGTCTCATGTGTTAGACTTCAGCATGGTCCAGTTGGATGATGATTTGACCTATGATGTGGAGCTAGTGGCTATTTTGGATCGTCAGGTTCGGAGATTGAGATCAAAGGATATAGCTTCGGAGAAGGTGCAGTGGAGAGGTCGGCCCGTGGAGGAGGCTACCTGGAAGACCGAGAAGGGGATGCGGAGTAGATATCCTTACCTATTTGAGGTTCCAGGTACGTTTCTTGACCCGCTCGAGGACGAGCGTTTGTTTAAGTTGGGGAGGATGTAACGACCCGGCCCGTCATCTCATGTATTTCAGCCCCGTTTCCCCCACTTAATGCTTCATGTTTCATTATCGACATTGGTTGTGTTGGAGTTGAATTGGATTGGCTTGGATAGGAAATGAGACACTTAGTCTCTTTAAGGAAGGCTTGGTTTGGAAAAGTCAACCGAATATTGACTTATGAGTTAGAGGGCTCGGATGTGAATTCTGGTGACTCGGTTAGCTTCGGGAGATGATTTGTGAATTAGGAGTGTGATCGGAAGTTATTTTGGAGGTCCGGTGTAGAATTAGGCTTGAATTGGCGAAGTTAGTGTTTTGGCGAATTCCGGTTGATAGGTGAGATTTTGATCCGAGGGTCGGAATGGAATTTCGAAAGTTGCAATAGCTCCGTTAGGTGATTTTGGATATGCGTGTAAAGTTTTAGGTCATTCGGAGGTGTTTTGTTCGGGTTTTTGATCGAATGTGCAATTCGAAAGTTTTTAAGAAACTTAAGCTTGAATCCGATGTGATTTAATGGTTTTAGCGTTGTTTGATGTATTTTGAGGGTTGGAACAAGTTTGAATGAGGTGTTAGGATGTGTTGGTGTTTTTGGTTGTGGTCCCGGGTGCCTCGGGGTGAATTCGAGTGGTTAAACGAGAGTTTTTGAAGTTGCTTCAGGTCTATTGTTGCTGTCAGCTAGTATTTCCGCTTCTGCGGAAATGGACCGCAGAAGCGGGTAAGGGGTCGCAGAAGCGGTCAGGCATGGGCTAGAGTAATTTCCACATAAGCGGAAGATGTTCACTTTAGCGGGTCCGCATGAGCGGACATTTAACCGCAGGAGCGGTTTTGGGTGGTCCGCAGAAGCGGACTCTGAGTCGCATAAGCGGAGTTTTGGTTTTTAAGTGAAGATCGCATAAACGGATTTTTGGACGCAGAAGCGGTCCCGCATAAGTGAAAGCGGGACCGCAGAAGCGAAAGTCGCTGTAGGTAGAAGGGTTTTTATATCATTATTTCATCCGCGAGTTTATTCAATTTTTCCTCCATTGTTAACCACCTTAAGAGCTTCTTGGTAGAATTTGAAAGGGATTTTGACGGGAATCGATTGAAGGTAAGTATCGTGACCTAGAAATATCATTTTTGTGAAGATCAACCTTTAATTCTTGGAAATTTGGGTAGAAATTGGAAGAACTAGAGTTTGGTTTTTGAAATAAAAATTTGGGATTTGAAAGGGAATTTGAGCTCCGATTTTGGTAAATTTGGTATGTATGGACTCGTGGCGAGACGAGGTTTCCGGTGATGTAAATTTTGTAATTTTTTGAGAAGTGGGCCCGGGGCTCGGGTTTTGTCAACTTCGTGATTTTTGGTATTTTTCGAGTTCTTTCAATTGGGTTATGTTTCATTAGTCTATTTAAATGTATTACTTGTACTTTTGATCAGATTCAGCGTGCGAGGAGGTGGATTCAAGAGGAAAAGGCATAGCGAACTAGACTTGTGGCCGGTTTGAGGTGAGTAATAGATGTAGATGATGACCTGAGGGTTTGAAACCCCAGTATATCACACTTTGATGCTATATTAAGGCGAGACACGTACTCTATGAGGAGTGCGGGGTCATTTGTGATTGGGAACTATGGCTTAGTCCGTCCCGAGTGATGTTCATACTGTGTTCTTGACTAGAGATTGATTGGTAAACATCCTACTTGGATCTTATGAATGTATTTGGGCTGTGTGCCGATGATTTGAATCCTTTAGGGATTAATATCACTGTTTCCATGATACTTAGCATGTTATATGATTTCAGTCCTGAGTTAAATACTGTTTCGAAATATCTAGTCATAATTCTAAGGTTTTAAAGCTTAAACTATATTTCCTAATGTCTGGAACTGAGAATTTTAACTCGACTTTGCCCGTGTGGCTCACATGCATATTCTGGACTGAGTGTGGATCGGACTGCACGCCGCAGCGATGATACGATAATATTGCGCTTGGGCTGTAGGAGCCCTTCCGGAGTCTGAACCCCCACAGTGAGTGCGGGTACCCAAATGGATCAGGCTGCGCGCCGTAGCGGTCATGTGAATTGCATTGCATTCATGCATTGATATTTATCTGATCTACCTGACATTGTTTTGTTGTCGTTTCATCGTTAATTATGCTAATTTGCTAGCTATAGCTTTACATTATGGTATTTTGTGAATCCTCATCGTCAGTCATTATATATGCTTATTACTCACTGAGTTGGGAGTACTCACTTTGCTCCTTGCACCATGTATGCAGATTCAGGTGTTTCGGGAGCTTAGTTGAGCTATTTGCTGCTTTCCAGATTTCTCAGGAGTTGTCGAGGTAGCTGCATGACGTCCGCAGGACCCGACTCCTCCCCTTATCCCTTTTATATTTCAGTATCTTAGACTTTTGTTTTATTGTGGATTCACTACTCAGTTGTATCTAGAGGCTCTAGACTCGTGACTCCAGATCTTTTGGGAACTGTTAGATATGCTATTGTTTTCATACTGTTTCTACTTAATTATCCTGTTGGAAGACTTATTGAATTGTTAATTTATTACTGTTAGTTGGTAATGGGATGCGTAATTGGGTTGTGAGTGATAATTGGTCAGGCTTGCCTAGCCTTTGTGTTGGGCGCCATCACGACCGGGATTGGGATCATGACATTGTTGAATCTCTTATCTAATTGCGTCTGTGATTTACAAATATGAATTGTCTTATTTTTGCAATTTATTACACGTGCAGTGTATATGCTAAGTTTATTCTTCGATTTTGATGTAACTTCTTTTAAATCTATCCACATAAGCTATCCAAATCAACCTTATATCATATCTCTATCAATTGCTAAATATTATGTACTCTAAGACTATTGCAGGATTCTATAACTCAATAACTTTGGTAGAAAAATTACTTCTTTCGTTAAAGTCAAGTCATTTATAATCTGGTACATATCAATTATGTTACCTAAAAATATTGTAAAAATTTACCACGGCAAATTTAAATGCAGATATGAGCGACATCTAAAAATAATATTGGTAACAACACTAAATAATTGTTGGGCCCAGGCATAGCCCGGGTACACCCTCACTAGTTTCTTTTCTATTATATAAAAAAGGAAAGATGGTTGACCAAGGGAATATATGTTATTTTATAAAAATTCCATGTTTACATTTCTTAAATGCAAAATACACGTGAACCTCATATTACTGTAGCCACAACTCTGCTTTCAATGCACTATGCATGTGTTGATTAGACTATTTGTGTACTACAAATACTCATTTCTAATCTTTTTCTCATTTTGGAACATTATTAATTTTGTTATTCAAATAGAAGTTTCCATAGAGAATACGAAATTAATTTTTAAATAATACAACAATAAAAAGAAGTATCGATATTTACAAGATTTTTATAATTATCCATATTATCTTAAAGCAATTTGAAAATAAAAATTAAATAATTTTATCTATCCATACTATTTGAAGACGGTTTCAAACTAAATATTTTTATATTTAAAAATAATTTTAAAAAATATAGCTTGTTAAACCTCAAAAAATAATTAACTAAACATAACAAATAATAATTACTTTGGTGGTTAATATAAAGATTTAATTACCAAAAAAACAAATAATAATTTTAATAAAATTATAATGTTGGGCCCGTATATGGGTCTTTCCTCATCTAGTATATCTATTATATAGAAAATAAAAGAACGATCGACCAAGGGCAAAGTTGTTATTTTAATCTGCCATGCATGGGCAATATGGTAAATATGACTACTGGAAATTATAAGAATACTTTGACGTGTCACATGCTCACTCATATCAGATGCATTTTATTCCAACATATATTTAACATAAGTCTAGAAACATCCTTTCATCTCTTTCAATTTATTCCTTTATCATTTTTAAAAATATTCAGGTGCGTATAACGGGTCTATTTTTCTTTCGAAATTTGCCCAAATATTTTATTCTGTTCTTTGACTTCCTAATTTCATTGCTAAAATTCATGGTTGGTCATGTTATTATTATTTTTCTTCAGATTTTCAAAGGCTACTCTTTCATTTCTCTTCATCTTCTCAGCTAGGTTGATATGACCCTATTTTGAAAATCTTTTAGTGGTTGTTAAGAGTTGTTAGTTAGTAGTGTTAGTTGATCACGTGAGCTGCACGTGCTTGTTAGTTGATGAAGGAGTCCCAAAGTTAGTTCCCTTCTATATAGATGAACTTTTCCCCAAAGTTGTAATCAATCTTTCATGTAATGATTGAATAAGAATTAGTTCTCCTTTCCTCTTCCGCTTCTCTTCACTTTTCAAATACACAGAACTCTGTTGGAGTTCTCATCGAAGCACACTGTTCAAGAGCAATCCCAAATCTTGCTCTTTAGGTGAGCTTAACTATTGATTTTAATTGGAATTCAAGTGGATTCCTATCATTGGTATCAGAGCAATCGTTCCTTGGACTGTGAAAATGGGTGATCACAACACGCGAATGTACGAGCTAAGGAAAGAAGTTGATAGTCTCAAGGGATCGATATAACGTGTAACATCGACTGTGGCAGAACTGCAGAAATCTGTTGATAATAAGGTAACCCAGGCTATGGAAGAAATCAGAAAAATGTTAATGGGGAATCTGGTAACAACAGGAAGCCAAAGTCATGAGCTACCTGTTGAGAATGAAAGAACAGAGGTGACAGGCCCTCGTCCTAGGGGCCATCAACCCCCAAATCGCGACTATTATACAGAATTTCCTGTATTTGATGGCATAGGGTTGAAGGAATGGCTATACAAATGTGAGCAAATTTTTGCATATGACGAAGTACCTGAAGAATCTAAAGTGAGGGCAGTCTTGTGTAAATTAGAAGGAAGAGCTCTGCAATGGCACCAATCCTATATGAAGCAAAGGGTGACCAGGGATTTGCCAAGATGGGGAGAGTACATAGCCTGCTTGTATGCTCGATTTGGTTCTGAATTGTTTGATGATCCTATGGGAGACCTTAAGGATCTAAGGCAGGTAAGTTCAGTTCAGGATTATGTCGATCTGTTTCATGAATTGCTAACTAGAGTAGAGTTATCAGAAGAGTATGTTGTCAGTTGTTTCATTAGGGGTTTGAAACCAGAAATTGGGCTACCAGTTAAGATGTTAGCTCCTAGGTCTTTACATAAAGTTGTTAATTTAGCAAGGATCCAAGAGCAGACATTAGTAGTCCAGAAACAAGTTTTCATGATGCCCTCAAATCCTTCAAATTCAACCAAAAATATGCCCAGATTTTCGTCTGCTAACCCTTAACATTCCCAATCCATTATTCACATACCTCCCAAATTTAGCCAACCATCAAACAAACTTTCCAACCCTCAAACCTTGCCTACCAAACCTACCTACAGAAATGCCAAAAGATTAACCCCTGCTGAAATGGAGGAAAGAAGGAGTAAAGGCCTTTGCTACAACTGTGATGAGAAGTACAGTTTTGGCCATATATGTAAAAATAGGAGGCAACTATTCTCTATGGAAGTGGAAGAAGAGTTAGAAGGAATAGAATTGGAACAGGATGTGATGTTAGACTCTGCAGAATTACTGAGTATGATTGGTCAAGGATGGGAAATTGATAATGAGGGACCCATCTTACCTCATGTATCAGTTCATGCCATGAATGGTTTACATGACTTTAGGACCATGAGGGTGACTGTGTCAATTAAAGGCAAGGTTGTGCAAGTCCTAATTGATACTGGCAGTACTCATAATTTCTTGGATCTTAATACTGCCAGGAAATTAGGTTGTGTGCTAACAGCTATAGCTCCCCTTGATGTATCTGTAGCTGATGGGAAAAAGGTAAAAGGCAATTACATGTGCAAGAAATTAACATGGAAGATGCAGGGTGTATCCTTTGACTCAGATATGCTGGTATTACCAATTGGAGGATGCAGCATGGGTTTGGGTATTCAGTGGCTGATCACATTAGGGGACATCATGTGGAATTTCAAAAAGCTTAGAATGGAGTTCAGCATTATGAGCCACAAGGTATCATTAAGAGGAATACAACCTCTAGCTACTAAGTTGATTCAGCAGGGTAGCATGGACAAATTACTGGCCAAACCTGCAGAATTATGCATGATATCTGTAGGTTTATTCAGGGAACAACAACCAGCTGTAAATATTAGTTTGCTATCAATGGATGGGGCAACTAAGGAACCTACTAGGAGTGTGGAACTACAAGTTATTCTGCAGTAATTAAGTGATCTTTTTGAGGAGCCAAAACAACTTCCTCCTTCTAGAATGCATGACCACAAGATCATTCCGAAAGAAGGTACTTCCCCTATTAATATCAGACCGTATAGATATCCTGATGTGCAGAAAAAGAGATTGAAAAGATGGTGAATGAAATGCTAGAATCTGGAGTTATAAGGAATAACACTAGTCCTTATTCCTCCCCTATTGTAATGGTTAAAAAGAAGGATGGATCATGGCGTTTATGTGTGGATTATAGGGAGTTAAATAGTCACACTGTCAAGGACAAATTTCCTATACCTGTGATTGAAGAGTTCTTGCATGAATTGCATGGTGCTAAATACTTTTCCAAGCTAGATCTAAGGGCTGGATACCACCAAATTAGGATGTTTGAACCAGACATACCTAAAACAGCCTTTAGAACTCACCATGGCCACTATGAATTCCTAGTTATGCCTTTTGGTTCAACTAATGCCCCCTCTACTTTTCAAAGTTGATGAATCAGATTTTTCACAAATTTCTTAGGAAGTTTATCCTGGTCTTCTTTGATGATATACTTATCTACAGTCAAAGCTGGAATGATCACTTAATACATTTGAAGGAGACTTTCAAGATATTGAGGTTCCACACCTTGTTCATCAAGCAGAGTAAATGTGCTTTTGGAGTCACTCAAATTGACTACTTAGGCCACATTATTTCTGAACATGGGGTGTCTATGGATAATCATAAGATTCAAGGGGTACTAGATTGGCCCTTACCTTCTTCTGTCAAGGGCCTAAGAGGATTCTTAGGGCTGACTGGTTACTATAGGAGATTTATAAAAGGGTATGGTATCATTGCAAGGCCTCTAACTGATTTGCTCAAGAAGGGTAATTTTCAATGGAATGCTAAAGCCACTATTGCTTTTGATGAATTAAAGAAGGCCATTACTTCAGCTCCTGTTCTAGCTCTCCCTGATTTTTCAAAAACTTTCACAGTTGAGACTGATGCTTCTGGTGGAGGAATTGGAGCTGTTTTAGCTCAAGACAATAGACCTATTGCTTACTTTAGTAAAGGCCTGTCAGGCAAGAACAGGGCACTATCAGTATGTGAAAGGGAATTGCTGGCTTTAGTATCTGCTGTACAAAAATGGAGGCCCTATTTGTTGGGCAGACCATTCACTATCCAGACTGATCATCACAGTCTTAAATACTTGTTGGAGCAGAGAATTACTACTCTTAGCCAGCAGAAATGGTTAGTCAAGTTGCTTGGCTATGACTAGTCTATTGATTACAAGAAAGGAAAAGAGAATGTGGTTGTTGATGCCTTATCTAGAAGGGAAGAGGGTATTCAGCTGTACAGCATTTCCAATGTCAGTTCAGACATTTTGCAGTTGGTGAAAACTTCATGGGCACAAGATCCCACACTTCAGCATCTGATCAACTCCATACAAGAGGGACAAAACACTAAACCTTATTATAGGTTTCACAATGGGATTCTAAGCAGGAAGAGTAAACTGGTGGTTGGGGCTGATCCAGCACTAAGAACTCAGCTCCTATCCTACTACCATGATAGTAATATAGGGGGTCATTCTGGCATTACAGCCACACTCAAAAGACTTAAACAGGATTTTTTTTTGGAAGAAGATGAAGCAGGATGTTTACAACCATATAAGGAGTTGTGATGTATGTCAAAAATGAAAAAAATGAAACTGTGGCTTATCCTGGTTTACTCCAGCCTTTACCTATACCAGAAAAGGTTTGGGATGATATATCAATAGATTTCATTGAGGGTCTCCATAAGGTGGCTGGTAAGGAAGTAATCTTTGTGGTGGTAGATAGACTAAGCAAGGTTGCTTATTTCATTGCTCTTAAACATCCCTATACTGCTTTAGAGGTGACTCAAGTGTTCATGGATCTGGTGTTTAGACTTCATGGGATGCCTAAATCTATTGTCTCTGATAGAGACCCTGTGTTCACCAGCAAGTTCTGGAAGGAGCTATTCAAGTTACAGCAAGTTTCTCTCCTTACCTTCACAGCCTAGCACCCTCAAACTGATGGCCAGACAGAAGTGGTTAATAGATGTGTTGAGGCTTATCTTAGATGCATGACATTTGAGAAACCAAGATTATGGCCAAAGTGGCTACCATTGGCTGAATGGTGGTACAACACATCCTATCATTCCAGCACCAACATGACTCCTTATGAAGTAGTTTATAGTCAGAAGCCACCCCCTTACTTCCTTATATGCAATTTGATTCTCAATTAGACTTGGTTGATAGAAGTTTGCAAGCTAGAGAAGCTACTCTCAGATTGTTGAAATCCCACTTGGAAAGAGCTCAGAACAGGATGAAGAATCAAGCTGATAAGTGCAGAACTAACAAGACATATACAGTAGGTGATTGGGTTTATGTCAAGCTCCAACCCTATAGACAACTCTCCCTCAGGTCTCATGGGTATCAGAAACTCTCACCTAAGTTTTTTGGCCCTTTTCAAATCATAGCTAAGGTTGGGGCAGTTGCTTACACCCTAGACCTGCCTGTGGGTACAAAGATCCATCCCACTTTTCACATTTCTCAGCTGAAAAGGAAGCTTGGTTCTCACTCAGCTACTGTCACCTTGCCTGTGGTACACTCAGATGAAGGTCCTATTCTATTGGAACCTGAAGCTATTCTGGACAGGCGCATGATTCAAAAACAAGGGCGTGCAATCTCTCAGATCTTGGTCAAATGGTTCAATGCTTCCCTTGAAGACAACACTTGGGAAGACTACTATGACATGAAGCAGAGGTTCCCTTTGTTCGATCCTTGAGGATAAGGATTATCTCTAGAGGGGGATAGTTGATATGACCCTATTTTGAAAATCTGTTAGTGGTTCTTAAGAGTTGTTAGTTAGTAGTGTTAGTTGATCACGTGAGCTGCACATGCTTGTTAGTTGATGAAGGAGTCCCAAAGTTAGTTACAACTAACTTTCCCACCCTTCTATATAGATGAACTTTTCCCCAAAGTTGTAATCAATCTTTCATGTAATGATTGAATAAGAATTAGTTCTCCTTTCCTCTTTCTCTTCTCTTCACTTTTCAAATACATATAACTCTGTTGGAGTTCTCATCGAAGCACACTGTTCAAGAGCAATCCCAAACCTTGCTCTTTAGGTGAGCTTAACTGTTGATTTTAATTGGAATTCAAGTGGATTCCTATCATAGGTGTTACAATTTTAGCGCTGCTTTTGATTTTATTTTTTCCCACATTTCTTCAAGTTTCTGCATCTTCATTTTTGTTTGACATTTGGTGAAAAATTGAACTTTATTATATCAGTGGATTGACACTGGATAGTTTGATGAGTATATATTTATTTTCTCCTTCTTCTAATCATATTTACTATATTAAAGAGTCAAGTTCACCTTCACACTTGTACCGGTAAAAAAGATAACTGATAGCATCTCGCCAAAAATTAAATCTTTTTCATATTCACCAAAAAACGTGTAGATGAAGAGATGAATTCTTCCAGTAAATTGAGTGCATTTCTGGTTTGTATACCTCCAGACTTGCACCGGTGAAAAATATTATCTTAGAATTATAGATTTTCTACGAATTACTAAAAAGAACAAGAAACAGTGATGTTCTAGCTATCAATTCGTTTGGTGTTCGATATGGTGATCTAATTTGTATAGCTTGTTTTCTTACTTGAGCAAGAAGTATAAGATAGAAAATGTGGTCGAAAGGCATATAGGTGATTAAAAGGCATATAGGATTGCAAGTACTGGACAATTTCTTGTTCTGCCAAGTGACCTAATTTCTCTAGATATCACAGACGACTCTCTGAAAATGCTAAGAGATCTCACCAGATCTCATGTTTCCTTATTTAATGCTTTGTGTAAATAATGGCTTCATTGTGGCTTCTTATTAGGTATATTATTGTGTTTGAGAGTAAAATGGTAAACAGTAGTTGATGCTATGTTCTTGTGCTTGGGAAAGAAGAAATTCCAATTGTCTCCTAATTTTTGTACATAAAATACAACTACGGTGTTTAGAACCATTTAGCTTAGGAGATACTTAGTCATTCTTTGTGCCTTGATCTTTACTTGTTTGCAGGTAAAACTGTCTAGCTGATTGTAGTCTTAAAATCTTAATAATTGGTCTACTATTGCATTATTACAGGTATTATTTACAGGTCATTATATCTTTTTCTATTGGGATATTTTTTCGCTTTTCAGCAGTTTAAGTTTTTGTCCTGATTTTGATTTTCTTTCGGTTGTTGTGATAACTATTTATTGCACTTTTTATAATTTTATAAATATAAAGGCATTTTTTGGAAAAAATATATAAATGAAGACATGCCCAATGGCTGTCCAAAAAGGAAACACGAATAACTATAAAATACTGAGGTTATACTTATTAGGCTATCGAAATATTATGATTTTTTTTAGGTCAGTCTGTTGCATTCTCAAATGGATCCATCATTATTTAATCATGTTTATCATGATATTCAGAGATACTTTGTTAGATGGATGGATGTCCATTAACATTCTCCTAACTTAGAACAAGTAAGAGGCTTTTATATGTATTCCTTTTTTCCATTATGCTATAGGATTTTTCAGAAGCGAATTCAGCTTAAGGATTCTGCTCCAGTATCTTTGGCAGCGAGTCATGTGTTAGAAGAAGGATATAAATAGCTCAGCGACGTAATAGTTGTTACTGAAACTATTTTTATAGGAAGGTAGAGATTTTATTATAATTGCTAATGGAAATCTTAAAGGCAAGGGTGTCGTGGAATATATATATCTTTGTATTGCATAGTTTCATTCAAACTATGAGTTACTTATTATTCTAGAATTACTCTGAGTCTCTTGTTGTTTGATATACATATATGTCGTTATTCATCTGCTCTCTAAGATGTTGCTGAAAGCTATGGCTATATCTGTTCAATCCTACATCTAAATATCAAATTCTACCTTATTTCGTTTTTCTTGTGCTTTTTGGTGGCTAACATACTGTGTGTGACACATGATATAATTGCACTATGATGAATTAGACACTATTAGTCAAGCATTTCGATGGATCCTTAGCTGAAGTTAGACTTCGATAGTTTTGTTCTCTTGGGTGACACTTTGGTTCTTTGCATAACTCTTTCATCTGAAGACACGCTAAATAAGAACTTTTTACTGTTGCATTTGAGGTAATTTTGGGTTGAACTCATGCTTACAGTTATGATTTCCTTTGATCACTAAAAATTATAAATCTTGAAGACAGTTATGATTTCCTTTGATCACTAAAAATTATAAGTCTTGAAGACAGTTATTAAATTATCCTTTTCTGTGGAAGTAGCAAGCCTCTTTTTAGGAGTAGCAAGTCTCTTTTAAGGAGTAGCCTGCCACTAAATCTAAGTATCCATCAAAGATATATTATTACAACTGCCAGGTTAATCATGAAGGAAGATAAGAAGAAAGGATACTCACAAGAGGAAGGTATGATGAACTACACTTGGAAATTAACATAATATGCTACTCTTTCGGGAGGATTTTCATTTGTTCAAGTCAAGTTGTTGAAAAAATATGTTGAAGAACTTTTGTAGACTCCTTTAAGTTGAAATATGGTTAATTAAAGTTAAGAATTACCATATCAAAAATGAAAAATATAAATTGATGCAAAAGTAATGCCAAGAACAAACCAAAAATTTGAGAAAGAAAAACACATATCTCTTAGGCCGAGTGCATTTCAAACATGTGAGGCTCTTGCAGATAGAATTATACATATAGTCATTGATATTAGTTGGTTCATCGATCAAGCATTAGAAGTTAATTGATTTACTTCTGATTGAAAGCTTCATATAAGCACCAATTTCTAGCGGACTATATCTTGAAAGAGATTATATGTTTGGTTGTATAAATTCTCCAATATTTTATGACATCTGAACTATTTTCATCTATTAATTTTGATAGATACTGAGTATTCAACAAAGAGAAGTTCAAAGGAGTCCCACGGTTGAGGTATGTACTGTGTCAATTTTTATTTTATTTCTTTGCTTTGTGCATACTACTGTTGTTCCTATCTCTAAGTTATGATGCTATTTTTTGTACATTATAAATTCATGAACAGCTTAAGTGTCGCCAATAATTGCTGGTCGTAGCTTCATTTATTGATACAAATCAATAAAAAATTAAAGAGCCAAGTAACTCATGAGCTGAACATATCCTAAATGTGTGCATTTAATTTAGAATTAAACGTGAGATATTGACATTTCTCTTTGCTCCGCGGTTATGATATGATTTGAGTAGTCAATACAGCTCAGATTCACATGATATTCTAGACATTTTGATGACAAAAAATAATGTATTTTTTGCTGGCGAGCCAGTGGCATGCATGGTGGTTGACAAATATTTTTGCATTATATCATTATAACAACTTTTAAATAGTGCTTGTTTAATCTGATTTTACTTTCTCTTTTTTGTTGTTGCTCTTTATTTTTTGTTAGGTGATTGTAGAAAGTCATTCTCTTTAAATAACAAATAACATTTTTGTCTAAGTTTGATTAGAATCAACGTTAAAGAATGTGTTATCCTTTTGTTCGGTGGCAAATTGTAGGTCAGTACAGCTATTAAACGTCTAAACTCAAGAGGGTTGATTTGCTCAGCTTATGACAGGATAAATTGATCTGTGCTGAACTGCTGATACTCGGAGACGTAGAAGGCAGCATATAAGAAAGAACATCCTGCTATTGTATTTTGGTGCTATAATTGATGCTTATCTTTTTTAGTTCATTAAATGTAGTACTAGGATAAAGAATGCAAATTCTATTTATTCCTGTTTACAGATGGCAGAAATTTAGTTTTAGAACTTTTCTTAATGTACTTCACATTATGTTGGGCCCGTGCTAGAACGGGCCATGCCTCATCTAGTATATATAGAAGAGCCTTGGAAGTAGCAGGCCGCTGTCTTGCCAGCTTGCCGACCAAGACCTTCTTTGGTATTTTAAGATTTTTGTGTATCTATATTGTTGTGCTCATTTGTTCTGTACGTGTACTTTTCCTGTGAAAATTTAGCAGAACAAATGGGCCCCAACTGCATTTCCTTTTGACACATGCGGCTTACACGAGCCCGTAACCTAAATATTATTTATTTTGACTCAAACCATATTAATAGGTGATAATCAAGATATAGCATTTTTTTAACGCTATGTATTGCGTACAAAATCAAAATGCTATATATGACATCAAATCATCAGTCAGATATAGCGTCTAAAAACAAGACGCTATACCTTAACGGTAAATATTACCGTTAAGGTATAACGTCTTGTATTTAGACGCTATATATAGATATGTAACTTTTTTTTAACACCTATCAATCTACTTTAAATCCAAAAACACAATATTTAGGTTCCGGACTCCGACTTGCACCCATTCACAACGTATATCCTCCGATCTATGGGACCTACTTAGCAATAGCCAAATTCTTAATTTTATCTAACCACTACTAAAAAATTAATCTACGGTAACGGTCGGAAAACCGTTCCAACAGATAGTAAAACCGTTGCCATAGGGATATTGGAACGGTTTACAGACCGTCACATCAGCCGGCGTACCCATAGGTCTACTGGAACGGTTCTTGCAACGGTTTGCATCGTCGTGACAATAGATAAATCTATTGCAATGGTTTTTCCTTTCTCTATTGGAACGATTATTTTTTTCAATTGGAACGGTTCAAAATCGTTACTGTATTATTTATACAACGGTTTTTAACCGTTACCATATCATTTAAAGCAACAATTATGTAAACTATTGCTACGGTTATGTTGGATATAGCTACGGTTTCTTTAGGCTATGGTAACAGTTATATTTGTAGTTGGAACATTTTATGATACCTATTGCAACGGTTTACATTATCTACTGGAACGCCATTTATGTCCTATTGCAACGGTTCTGGTAGGCTATTGTATCAGTTCCGTTAAAACCAAAATATAGCACCTGTAATAAATAAATATTTATATATATAATAAATTATAATAACACTAAAATTTAAATACATCATAAAATGAAACTATTAATAATACAAAATTATCCATAAAGCAAATGTTCTACCCCATGAGTGCATAAGTTTAGTACATTTCAAAAGAGTAAATAAGTTTCAAAAATGTTGGTAACAAAAGATTCCTAGAACATTCATCTGTAACAATACAAAATTCATTTCAAGTAAGGTCTAGTTCTTCATCATCTTCATCATCCATTGCTTGATCTACTCCACCTACAAAAGAGGATAAATAAAGCTATTACCCTGCAACAGAATCTGGTCTAAGAATATTCAAGCATTTAACTGTTTTCGTTCTTCTTTTATTATTCTAACTTATTCATCTCAACAAACTACACGCAACATTATAACAACCTGATATTATTACCAAAGACCAAAATTTTCAAACTATCAAGCTATGATGGCAAAGTAAAGAATAATTCATAAGAAGAATCACAAACATAATTACAAAACCAGCACGAAACATCAACTATTTAAACTGTTCTTTCACCTGATCAATCACCATTATTTGAGCGCACACTTATATAAAGCGAGAATATACAACTACACCATAATTCATCACGTCAAACTTGGTTTCATTTCTTCGAAAGTGACAGTATTCTCAAAACGGTATATGTCTACTAAGATTCCGAAAGTCTTATTCCCTAACGATGCAATATAGCCGAACACCAAGTCACTTATAGAACCCACAGATATCTGGTCATCAAGGATCAACAGAGTACAGATTTAATGACACATCATAAGCTAGAATCCCTTATTATCCCTAGTACTGATAAGGACAAGCTAGCTCACACTTGACTAGAGCTACAAAGCCAAGTAGCAATGTGAAATATGAAAAAAAAATCGAAATCCACTATGAGAACAATCTGACACTCTAACCTAATACAAAATTCTAAATGTATCAATGTTCTACACAGATCTAGAGGTAATGGAGGCTCTAAAACATATAGGAAGAGAGTGAGAACCACACATCACAAAATTCAGTTACATATGCAGCGCGAAGCAGTATGTAAATCAGCAATCAATCAGCTATATATGTTTTGATTCTGAATATAAATTCATATACTGAATTTATATACTGAATAAATTCAGTATATGATACTCATAAAAAGAAGCTCATAAAAACAATCCTAGAATATAATAGGAGTAGAGAGAAGGAAGTAAAAGACATGGAAGCAATTCCATAAGGCTAAGCTATAATCTCAATAAAAAGGGGAATGGTTAGCAAATATCAGAAAAGATGCACATATGGCAACTTTCTCGTAAAATAAGAAGCATCATTAGCCGAGTTTCAAGGATGTTAAAAAGCATCATTTGAGATATGACAAACAACATACATATTGAAGACTTCATAAAACAATACAAGAAATTAAATACCATATATATACTTTAATAAATTTCGCAAGTTGCCGTAAACACGACAAAGTTTATTTGGAACTTAAACTTGTCGTGGAGGATTAAATCCTGTAACTGGGGTATGTGGCCAACTGATATCGCCATTGCCATTTAGCTATGACATTTAATTTTCTCTTTGTTGGTGATATGTAAGGAATCAATTTCGGGATGTACAGTACGAGCAAACTCTAGGAGTTCTGGATCATTTTCAAATATAGACATGTCATGTTCTACTAGCATTACTAGTGCTTCGACTCCACCCTCACTTTGATTATCCATCAGTGTAAAGAAATTATTAACAGGACCTATTGCCAAGCTCACTCTACTTGGCCTGCCCCAACCAAAGTCTGTTTTATACAAAGAGCAACCAACCAAACTACTACACCAATAACTATCAATTCCATCCTTAAAAAATGGTTCCTTTCCTTTATCAAGATATTCAATTACTTCTGAGATATATCTATTTTCCTTCTCGTGAATTCTCTCTTTCTCCTTCCTTATTTCGCGTACTATTCTTAGAAAGTTTAGGTCATTTTCGTTAGTTGTTTCCACAGAAAAGACAGATGAGATTTCTAGATGCATTTTGGGACAAAGGCGGGTTAAGCCTTTGGCGCATATTTGCATCTAGACATAACGAAGATGGTTTAAACGAACCCGAATTCCCTATTCTTGCAATTACAGCACATTTGTAAAGAAGCGCGCTGAAAACTTCAGTTCGACTTGGATTTCGAACTCCTGATTCATGAGCAACTTTGAGTTTGAGTTCATTTAGTTTAGAAACCTGAGCTATGTGAAAATCTGACATAAAATTACTGTTGTTACTGTTGTCATGTATAGGCCTATGGAAACCTATTGATACTTGTTTGTCTTGTTCAGGTGAACACTGCACTATCTGTGGTATATCTTGGCTTTAACAAAGACTTAATTATGAACCTGGATCTTTAATTGATGATCTGATAGATTAGTGAACATGTTACCAAGTTTAGCTAAATCTAAACTAATTACTTGACCTACTTTGGCGTCTCTACTGGGTTAAGAAAGACTGTTAGTATAAGTATTCAATATAATGAGGATTCAACTATGTGTGTGGGAACTTTAATTGTTCTGAAGATAGATTGAAATGATTAAAGCATTGCGAACTTAGTTAAAGACTACAGAGATTGAAATGATTAAAGCATTACTATTTATGCCTCTCTAGTTAAGCTCATATCAGATAAATATTACAAAATTAGTTTCTCTAACACCAAAAGTTATTTATATTTTTTACTCGTGTAGAAGATCTTAAACAAAAGAAGCGAAAAACTTCCAACACACGGACGTTACATCTCTACCTTTTAAATTCAAGTGAAGTTGATTGTTTTAATATTTGGTACGTACTGACCTTGATTGTTACTACCAGCAGATGATCGACTGTTTAGTTGAACAGCAACTTGTTGTGCAGTGGAAGCATCTACAGGTGAACGTGCACTAAACCTTAACATGTCAGGATCAAGTTGCAAATCTGGATATAATTACCTTGTGAGGATTGGAGTTCCAATAGTTAAGAACATCCTTAAAGTGAGATTTCGGAACATCTACTGGCCTATTCTTCATTCGAAGCTCATCATTCTCATAGGCTGTGAAGTGAGTTGCCTTCAATTGACTCTTATACTTTCTCCAAGCACTACAAACTGATTCAAAAATTCATTTTTTTGCCTCGTCAGGAATGTCATATTTTTCCTACAAATTTAGTGCAATTGGGTTAGTGTAATTCTGTGGCACTTGCTGCACTTGTTCTTGCAATTGAGATCCACCTTCGGATTGTCGTTCTTCATTTGCATTTGACCTTGTAGCTTGGAAGGTTCTTTTTGTTGTCAATGACGAAACCCTTTGATTTTGCAAAGATGCAAGTGATCCAGCTGGAATGTGGTTGGATATTTTCTTATTTTTTCTTGAGCACCCTTCTTGATTCATGACTATTAAAATATTTTTCAGATTCTGAAAAGCAAACACAATATAGGTTAGCCTTTAAACAAGAAAGAAACATCAAGTCATTCAAGATAAGAAACATCAAGTCAATGACTATATTTGGGCTAATTCTTAACATAATGCTGCTGCTGGCTATACAAACTGAAATTTCTGGTGA
>MU669789.1:0-12610 GCA_026770625.1 Nicotiana glauca | reverse complement strand
GTAATTATGAATCTTTTTAAGAAATATTTATAAATTACATCATAATAAGTATATTTATATATTAAATATATCTAAAATTTCTATATATATAATGTCGGGTTGGTTTGGTTTCGGTTTGACTTTCTTTAGTTAAAACCAAACAAAACCAATTACGGTCGAGTTTTTTCTTCCAACACCAAACCATGGTCAGGTTTTTTTTCTCGGTTTCACTCGGATTATCGGGTTGGTGCGGTTTGTCGGTTTCCTTTGTACACCTCTAATGATGGGTATTTTGTGGTTCGTTTCAATTCGATTGAATATAGGGATGAAGTTTGTATTCAGGGCCTCACATGTTGAATAATAAGCCTATCATTGATAAGATGTGGTCGGCTAATTTTGATTTTAATAAAGAGGTTCTTCAAACTATATGTATTGGTGAAATATCCTAATTTGCCTTTGAATTGATGGGGAAAGAGGTCGTTAAGTAGGATAAGCAGTGGACTGAGAATTTTTCTCTATGCTGATGCTTGTACTATTCAAGTGGATAGGATTTCATATGCAAGGGTATTTGTTGATATGGATGTTACTAAAGAGTTGCCTAGGTCTATCAAAGTGACTGATCCTAATGGAAGGGAGTTTACATAGGAAATAACATACGATTGGGTTCCTGAGTTATGTACTAAATGCATACAAGTTGGTCATCAATGTAGAGGTGCTGAACAGAGTGGACCAAAGTTGAAAGCTAATAATGTAAAATAGAAGCAGGAATGGCAACCTAAGGTGGTATCCAAAGTGCAGGAACCAGCTGTTAAGGAACAATTGCAGTTGAGAGAGACTACAATTGAAGGGAATGCTAGTACTAGTACATTAATGGCTAGTACTAGTATAGGAGCTGAAAGAGGAAATGAGGAGCAAAGGTAGTAGACTGTTATAGGAAAATCAGCAGCTAGAAGTAGAGAAAGACAACCAGCTGATGTAGTCAATGTAATCAATGGATTTAATCTACTTGTAGAATCTAAACTGCAGCTAGCCATGTCAAGATAGCTAGAGGGAGGACCAAGTAGACATCAAGGTGATACTGGATATAAGGGTACTCTTCAACCCCTTTTTATACATGTATGAAGTTAGTAACCTAGAACATTAGGGTCTTAAATAAAGCCTCTAGACAAAAAGATGTAAAGTGGTTCATTTGTAGTAATAAAGTAAGCATGATATCATTACTAGAACATAAAATAAAAAAGCAGAAGGCTGAGCAAGTTATAAAGAAAATTACACCTGGATGGGCATATTTAGACAACTATGACTATAGTAATAAAGGAAAAATATGGTTGCTATGAGACACAAATGAAATAGATTGCAAAGATGCGAGTAAAACAACTCAGACTATTTACACTACAGTATATATTAGGAGATTGGAGATGAGATTTACTTTTACAACTGTGTATGGCCTGCATAGTGTTGAAGACAGAAGAAGTTTGTAGTCTGAACTGACAAGGGTGCACTCAATACAACAAGGGCCATGGTTGATAATGGGGGATTACAATGCTATTAGATCAGTTGAAGATAGACCAGTTGATAATCCTGTACAAGAACTGGAGGTAGGAGATTTCAATGAATTTATTGAAGATACTGGATTGAAAGAAATGAAGATTAGTGGAAGGAATTTTACATGGACAAATGGCCATACTTATAGTAAGATTGATAGAGCCCTGATCAATGCTGATTGCATGCTGGTAATGCCGCAATTGGAGGTCTGGAACTATTCTGATTGGATGCTGGTAATGCCGCAATTGGAGGTCTGGAACTATTATGATTATTCACCTTTAGTATAGCACTAGAGGAGAATAAATACTATAGTTCCAAACCTTTTAAATTCCTAAACCACCTAGTTGAGCATGCTGACTTTATGAAGATAGTTAATGAAGCATGAGAGACATCATAGAAACAACACACAATGAGGAGTATTTGGCAGAAACTCAAA
The DNA here is from genome assembly GCA_026770625.1 of Nicotiana glauca. Taxonomy (NCBI): domain Eukaryota; kingdom Viridiplantae; phylum Streptophyta; class Magnoliopsida; order Solanales; family Solanaceae; genus Nicotiana; species Nicotiana glauca. The sequence continues at coordinate 10,650 of MU669789.1, read as the reverse complement.
AGAGTAAAACAGGCTATGAAGATCTTAAACAAAAAGGAATATAATGTTGTTGGTGATAGGATCAAGGTATGTAGACAAAGACTAACTGATATACAAGAGCAAATGAGGGATCATGGGCAAGATGAGACCATAGTAGCTAAAGAGAAAGTAATGAAAATACAACTAGAGAAATGGTTAGTGGTGGAGGAAAGCATTATGAGACAAAAATCAAGAGTAAAATGGCTAAAGCTAGGTGATGCCAACACAACATATTTTTTTGCAAATATGAAAAATAGATGCAGCCAAAACAAGACTAATAAAGGGTAATGGGAGCACAATGCAAACAAGGAAGGACATTGAGGAGGAGGTGATAGGGTTCTATCAACAGTTGTTAGGCTCATCAGCAACTGAATTCCCTTCTATCAACCCAGCTATTATGAGAGATGGTCCCATGGTGAATAGAATGCAATAAATACAAATGATTGCAAAGGTCTCAAAGGAGGAGATTTATCAGGATCTGAGAGATATCGGTGAGAACAAAGCCCCTGAGTGTGATGGATTCAATGCTTTATTCTTTAAGAAGGCTTGGCCTGTAGTAGGAGACACAATCACTGATGCAGTTATAGAGTTCTTTTCAAGTTCAAATACGTATCAGCCAATCAACTGTACAACAGTAACTCTTATTACTAAGGTGAAAAGTCCTTCTACAATTACTGAGTACAGGCCAATATCATGTTGCACAATTCTTTACAAGATTATATCAAAGATACTAACCAATAGATTACAAGGAGTGATGGGTGGACTGGTGGATAAGAGTCAGTCTGCCTTTGTTCCTGGTAGACTGATAAATGACAACATAATACATAGTCATGAGTTAGTGAAAGGATATGGCAGGAAATGTATCTCTCCCAGATATATGCTGAAGATAGACATGAAAAAGGCATATGATTCAGTGGAATGAGATTATGTAGAACAAGTGTTAACTCATCTGCAACTGCCAGGGAGATTTGTGCAATGGATTATGAGCTGTGTTACAATAGTCGCATACTCCATTATGATTAATGGGCAGCCTACAAAGCCATTTCAAGCTAAGAAAGGGTTGAGATAGGGAGATCCCCTATCTCCTCACCTATTTGTACTGGTTATGGAGTATTTGACAAGACTTTTGAAGACACTTAAAAAAGATCCTAATTTCAACTACCATCCTAAATGTGGCAAACTGAACATAGTACAATTGCGCTTTGCTGATGATCTGTTACTATTCTGTAGAGGTGATGCCATATCTATTTAGTTACTATTTTTGTGCTTTCAGCAATTCTCTAAGGCTTTAGGGCTAGTGGCAAATGCTGATAAAAGTTCCATATTCTTTGGTGAAGTGCATGATGATCAACAACAGAAGATATTGCAAGACTTGGGTTTTGTCAAAGGAACACTACCAATTAGGTACTTGGGGGTACCTCTTAGCTCTAAGAGGTTATCATTAATAGAGTGCCAGCCTCTGGTTGAGAAGATGCTAGGGAGAATCAATTCCTAGACATCAAAGTTTCTGTCCTATGTAGGAAAAATTCAGCTAATTAAGAGTGTGCTATCTCTATACAAGTATACTGGTCTCAGGTGTTTGTGTTTCCAAAGAAACTCATCCAACTTATTGAACGAGTATTCAAAAAATTACTATGGACTAGGGGTATATAAGTGTCAAGGAAAGCTCTATTTGTCATGGGACAGTTTGTGCAAACCTAAAGAAATTGGTAGTTTAAATCTACTGGCTATAAAGGAATGATGGAATAAGGCAGCCATATGTAAACTTCTTTGGAGCCTATGCAAGAAGAAAGATAGGTTATGAGTGCAATGGATAAATGTGTATTATAAGAAACAGAATGCATTGTGGAGTATTGTACCAAAACAAGCCTCTTGGATAGTACAGAAGATACTTAAAGCCAAACAATAATTTGAGGAAGCTAGTTATACAGAGGAGGATGTAGAGGGGATAAGCAACTTCTCTATTAAGAGTATGTATGGGAAACTGAGGGGTGACTTTGATAGAGTACCATGTAGGAAACTAGTGCACAACAGTGTTGGAGTGTCAAAATGAAACTTTATAGTCTTCCTAGATGCACATAGAAGATTGATGACTAAAGACAGGCTGAAGGGTTTGGGCTATGTGGAGGATGTAACATGTTCTCTATGTAACAGTGAAGAGGCAACAGTGGATCATTTGTTCTTTAAATGTACCTATTCATCGAGAGTATGAACATCAATGCTGCAATGGCAAGGGATCCTGAGACAACCAATAAAGTGGGCAAATGAACTTGAGTGGGCAACGAAGTACTATAAAGGGAGGAGCACAACAACTGAGTTGTATAAACTTGTATTGGCAGGCACACTGTATTACATACGGCAAGAGAGGAATGTCAGGATCTTCAACGGAGTGCAACGACCACAAATTACTCTAAGCAGAGCAATAACGCAGGATGTGCATGAGCGAGGAGAAAGTAAACACAAGCTACAAAAAAGGCTATGGGAACTCAACTACTATCCTAGTATGTAAGGATTGTTCTACAGAGAGTAGTTAGACTAAATTGTCTCTTGTAATAGTAGTTAATGAGGCCAGGAAAGGAGCTAAAATTTGGGACGTATATCTAGATTAAGCTTTGAGTACATCATGTAATATTGGTTGAGAAATAAAAATGTTAATTACCAACAAAAATTATTTATTATATTCCTATAATCAATATGGTCTTGGCTACTGGAGTAGGATCGAAGTTTTTTTTATTTTGTAAATGTTATTTTCTTAAAGAGATATATTATGTGGTTATGATAAAATTATAATATAAATCAATTAATAATGGATTGTTTAAAATTCGTATTGGTGTGCACCCTTCTCCCATTAAAACAAGAGTCCAATTTTAACTTTTTAGCTATTTGAGAAATCGTTATGTGATACGAATTTGAAGTTTCAAATGTATACTAATTCTAAACTGATAAGAACATTTTAAATGTGTAATGATCCGACCCGTTGTTTTGAGTATTTGTATTTTGCTTGTCATTTCTCGGGTATGACTAGTCCCTTATAAAGTATTATAACTTAAGTAAATTGTCGGTTTTTGTTTTCAGGTTAATCGGAACAGTTATGGAAGAAAGATTCTCAACTTGAAGCTTTAAATTTGAAAGGTTTGACAAAGTTTTGACTTTTTAGTATTTGAACTCGGATTGAAATTTTGATGACTCTGTTAGCTCCGTTAGGTAATTTTGGACTTAGGAGTGCGTCCGAATTTTTGTTTCGAAGGTCCGTGGTAGAATTAGGCTGGAATAGGCGAAATTGGAAATTTGGCGATTTTCGGTCGTTAGTGAAAAAATTGATATCAGAGTCGAAATAGAATTCCGGGAGTTGGAGTAGGTTTTTAATTTTATTTGTGACATGTGTGCAAAATTGAAGGTTATTCGGACGAGGTTTGATAGGTTTCGACATCGGTTGTGGAAGTTTAAGGTTTCATGTTTTTTAAGCTTGAATTGTTGTGCGATTCATACTTTTGTTATCGTTTGATGTTATTCGAGAGTTTGATTGAGTTGGTATGGTATTTTAGGACCTGATGGTACCTTTGGTTGATGTTTCGGAGGCCTCGGGTGTGTTTCGGGTGAGTTTTGAGCGAGTCCGGACATTACCGGAACTCAGGCATGGTTCTGGAAGATATTCGCTGAGGGCGAAAGAATTTTCACTGAGGGAGGAATAATTTTGCTGAGGGTGGAATTTGGGGTACTGACAGTGAAAATTGGGTCGCGGAGGCACTCCAAGGATAATCCGCAGGTTCATTGGTCCGACTTCGGAAGCCTATATCTTTTGATCTACAAAGAATTTTGAGATGATTCAAAAATGAGAGTTGTAGACCTTCATATCTAATTTCGAAAAGTTAAGGAAATCATCATTTGGAAATTTGTAGAGAAAGTATGGCCAACATACTAAGTCCTATCTGTGAGCCCCCAGAAGCACGGACCGTGCTATTTTTTCGCGACCACGGAGGGGTGGGCACTGGGGCGGTGATTTTTGGTTGTCAGCAGAAATAGGAATCTAAGAGGTGCATTATTACGAGATTTAGGGTTTTATTTCATATTGTGACCTAGAGAGATTGGATCTTGGCAATTTTTCGAAGGTTTTTCAAGAAATTCATTTGGGTAAGTGATTCTAACTTGAATTTGGCTAAAATACATGGATCTATCATTATTTATCATTTGATTAGTGATTTGGGGTGAAAATTGAAAAATATTTGTGGAACTTCATAAAATGAACTTTCGGAATTTGAAAGCCGATTCGAAGTTGGAATTGAGTGAAATTAATATGGTTAGTCTCGTAATCGAGTGGGTTATCAGATTTTATGACTTTGGTCGTATTTCGAGATGTGGGCCCGGGATTCAGCTTTTGAGTTGACTTTTTGACTTTTGGTCTTAAACTTAGCATTTTATTATGGGATAGATTCCTTTAGCTCGTGTTGATTGTATCGAATTATTTGTGGCTAGATTTGAGGCGTTTGAAAACCGGTGAAGAGGTAAGGGCATTGCAGAGTAGAGGATTGATCGAGCTGAGGTAAGTAATGATTGTAAATCTTGTCTTGAGGATATGAAGCCCCAGAGTTTTACATCGTTTCACTATTTTGAGGTGACGCACATGCTAGATGACGAGCGTGAGGACGTGCACCGTTAGGGATTATAACTTGGTCCATCCTGTAGCAACTATTAAGTTGCGTATTTGACTGAAAACTATTTGATACTTATATGCTATGGAAAGTATTACTATGTTTTGGGCTGAATGCCATATTTGAGCCTTATGCCAATCTGTTTGGACCTTTATGGGCTCTTTACTACTATTTCTCACTGTTTTGACCTAAGATATGTACTCAGTCATGTCATATTTTATTAATTTCATAACTCAGTCTCTACTACTCCATTTTTTATGCATTAAATAATATTTTGGGCTGAGCAACCTATTTTACTCATAGACCGAGTGGCTTGAGAGGTTTCTAACTGAGGGAGGCTGAGGGCTTATTTTGTGAGGATATTATGGGATCGGGCTGCATGCCGCAGCATGTTGTTACTGATTCGTTTTATTGTGAGGCCGATGGCCTGATTGATTTATGCCACGAGATAGATTGTTATTATAAGGCTCAGGGCCTAATTGATTTACGCTACGAGGTGACTTGTTATAACGCTTGGGCTGTAGGAGTCCATCCGGAGTCTGTACACCCCCAGTGAGCGTAGGTACCCTAATGAGTGATATGATGTTTTGTCCAAGGGGTTGTTCTTGATTTATGTTGTGCCTGAGGGGCAGTTCTTGATTCATGTTGTGCCCGAGTGACTATTTACGAGTGACTGTGAGGTTTGCCCGAGGGGCTGATTCTGAGTCATGTTATTCCCGAGGGGTGGTTTATGATTCATGTCGTCCGAGGGGCCGATTATAATTTTCATCACTTTTACTATAAATTGCATTGAACATCTATTGAAACTCTTGGAAAGCATCTTCAAATGATTTTTACCCAAAATTAAATTTTAAATGAGATGATTTGACTCATATACTAATTTGAAAGCATGTTGTGCCTACTGAGTTTTTCATGATGTGGATTTTATTTGTTTCCTACTGCTCAATCTCTATTTATCTTTATTACTTACTGATTTAGTATACTCACATTACTCCCTACACCTTGTGTGCAGATCCAGGAGTTACTGGACATGTTAGTGATTGTTCATTTTGCCTGTCGCGAATCTGTTGGAGTTAGCAAGGTAGCTGCATGGCGATCGTAGCCCTACTCTTCTCCCTCCTATACTCCTATAGATTGTTATTAGTTGTTTTCCAGACTATATATGTCTAAGTATTATCGGACATTCCTCGATAGATGCTTATGACTAGTTACACCCCGATGTCAGGCTTTTTTTTCGCACTATTATTTTGATTTAAATATTTTATGAAGGTTTATTGTAAAATAGCTTTGAATTTTATCTTAAGAATGAAAATATTAATTGGTTTTGGTAATGTGTTGGCTTGCCTAGTACCACGTTAGGCGCCATCACGGCCAGGTTGGTTCTGGGTCATGACAAAATGGTTCTTACCTTAAGTTATGTACAAGCGTTTTCATTAGTGTATTACATTGTTACAAAGTTGACGCTCAAAACATGTTAAAATTTCTTTTTTTTTTTGTTGTATATTGCAATATTCATCGTTTTGGATGTTTTGGTTACGTTTTTTTTGTAACACTAATATGATTTTTTAAAGGATTTAACTTGGAAAAATGCACAAGTACCCCCCTGACCTATACCCGGATTCCAAACTACACACTTTTTCTTCATGGGAATCCTATTATCCCCTAAACTTATTTTAAATTGAATTATTTGCACCCTTAATATAACGATCCAACCTATCGTTTTGGGCACTAGTGTGTTGTTCAGCAGTCAGAGGCCATGAGCAATTTCATTTCAGGTATTATGACTTTGTACGTATGGTCAGAATTGAATTTCGGGAAGTTCAGAGTTGATTTGGAGAGAGAATTCTCATTTCGAAAGCTTAAAAATGAAGGAATTAACCAAGATTTGGATTTTTGAGTAAGCGACCTTGGAATCAGGATCTAAAGGTCTCAACAGGTTAGTATGATGATTTCGGACTTGGGCGTATGCCCGGATCAGGTTTTGGAAGACCCAGGAACGTTTCGGCACCTATTGTGGAAGTTAATATTTTTGGAAGAATTTTATAAGTTTGGCTTGAAGTGCATTTCAGTATTATCGATGTCCGTTTGAAATTTCGAGTCTATGAATAGCTTCGTATGGTGATTCTGGAGTTGGGAGCCCGATCGAAAGTGAATTCGGAGGTTCGTAGGTTATTTTGGAGTCATTTGGCTAAAGATAGAAATTTGAAGGTTTTTGAGAAGTTTGATCGGAAGTGGACTTTTTTGATATCTGGGTTGGAATCCGATTTCGGAAGGGGCAGTAGGTCCGTAATGATAAATATGACTTTTCTACAAAATTTGAAGTCAATCAAACGTGATCTGATAGGTTTAAACATCGAAAGTATAACTTGGAAATTTCAAAGTTCATTAAGCTTGGATTGGGGCGCGATTCAATATTCAAGCATTGTTTGAGGTGATTTGAGACTTCGAGCAAGTCCGTATTATGTTTTTAGACTTGTGCGGGTGTTTGGTTTGGAGCCCTGGAGGCTCGGTTGTGATTCGGGATAGATTCAGAGTGATTTGCTAAGAAATAGGATTGTTGGTACCGGTATGATCGCATTTGCGATGCATTGGTCACAAATGTGACCTCGCATTTGTGAGTTTCCATTCGCATTTGCGAGCCTGGGCTTCCAGGGGAAATTTCGCATTTGCGAATGAGGGATCGATTTTGCGAGGCTGTTACCTTCGCAGTTGCGAAGGATATTGTCGCAAATGCGACCAGGACAGGGTGGGCTAGGCTTCGCATTTGCGATGCAATTGTCGCAAATGCGACATCGCAATTGCTAGCCTGGAGTCGCAAATGCGACTTCTGCTTCTGGAGCTGTGGCTTTTTATTCCGAAACTTAGCCTATTTCCCTCATTTCCCACTTGTCCTAGGCGATTTTTTAGAGCATTTTAGGAGGGATTCCATCATCATCAAAGAGTTTTGGATCGCTCGGCTCCAAATTGGAGGCTTGAGCACGTTCTTGAATCGGAATATAGGCTTCGGAGCGAGGTGAGTCTCATTTCTAACCTTGTAAGAGGGAATTGTCCCCATAGGTGAATTAATTAGTTATGTGCTCCTATTTGTTGGGGTTGTGTACGCACGAGGTGACGAGAGTCCGTGCGTAGCTACTATCATGCTATTGTCCGGGTAGTCTAGGACCCAAAAATATGCTATACTTGGATTAATTGTAAACTTATTGACAACTCGAATTGCTTAAATCACATCGAATTAATAAATAAATTTCAAAAAGGATTAAACTTCTTTTCTTAAATTGTTAAAAGAGAAAGTAGCTTTTATTGAATAGATTTTCCCCAATAAATTCTTAATTGGCTATCTGAGCATGTATTTCTATGTGTACCTGCGTCGCATGTATGATTCGCGAGCAGGGTGATTGTTTATTTTATGTTGACCGTGTCACATGCATAGTTCGCGAGCGGGGTGATAGATGTATTTATGGTTCGCGCCGTTCAACCCTCAGCAGTGCACACTTTATTTTCTGTTAGAACGGGCCGTACGTCTCGGCATGATTTGCACATGCTTGTATTGTTGCCTTGAACTTAATAAAGTTGTTATTGCCTCTTCATGGCTTGAGAATATTTGGATAAATAGTTATAAGGAATTTTGAAAATTTCCTATAAAAGAAATAATTGTTTACTTGTTTCCTTCTATTGGATTAAAATCATGTTTATAGAAATCCGCAATTTAATATTTTATTGACATCATATTATTGGACCCTTAGTAAGTTTCGTAGTCGACCTCTCATCTCTACTTCTTCGAGATTATATGGGATATTCATTGAGTACGCGTTGTTTTCGTACTCATACTACACTTCTGCTCATTTTTGTTGCACATGCATATGTACCCTCAGCGGCCTACGGGGAGTGGCAGCATGGATGATACTGGGACTAGGTGAGTTACATTTCTCGAGGCGGCCCGCAGTTAGTATAGTCCCTTCCAATGTATTGTATTTACTTTCTGTCTATTTGTATTTTGGAAGGATATTATATTTTATTATTTCTTAAAAATAGCTCATGCACTTGTGATGCTGGGTTTTGCGGATGTCTATGGGTTTATTTAGAAATTTAAAGTTGTCAAATATTTCTATCTTTTATTTAGTAGAATTTATCACGTATTGTTTAAATGCATAAAATAAGTGGTTTCGAAAATATTTAAAACGAGAATTTCATAAAGTATTATTGGTTGGCTTGCGTGACAGCGATGTCTAGCGCCACCATGACCCTTAGTGCATTTTGGGTCGTGACACTTAACGCTGACATGGCAGAGTGTGTGTATTTCACTCTCCTAGAAGAGGGAAAAAAATGATTTCAAATTATTTTTTATTCTTTTTTACCATTTTTTAAAACTTTTTTCCCTTTTCCTTTTCCTTTTTCTTTGTCTTTTTTCTTTTACTTTTTTTTTCATTTCTTCTCTAATTCCGGCGAGTATTCATTCAGTGGTGACTTTGTCTAACCGTTTTTCTTTTCACACACAAATTAAACTCTTAAAAATATCTATTCACAAGCAAGCAAAATACATTCAAATTTTGGGAAAAAAATTCATCATCGGAAAATCTTTTCACAACGAAAAAAATGATGTATTGAAATTTTAGTTAAAATTTTTTTTTTCAGGTTATATTCGTTTTTATTTCTTTTGCTCTTCCTCTCACACATAAATTATAGTTAATATATATATAACAAAATACACTTAGATCGGGATAAAAATCTATCGTCGGGAAAAAAATTCGCCGGAAAAAATAGTATTTGTGAAATTCCGACAACCACCATTTTATGCCGCCGGTGACCAAAACAAAAAAAAAAGAGAATGAAATAACCAAAAAAATGAGAATAATAAGAAATAAGAAAAAAGAATAAAAAAGTACTTAAAATACATGTTGTCACGACCCAAAATCCACTAAGGGTTGCGATGGCGCCGGACACTACTGTCAGGCAAGCCAACCAAATTACTTGATAAAGTTCTCATTCTTAACAATCTTGAAAACTAAGATTTTCATCCAATTTTTCATAAAATAAAAAGATAACTGCTTCGATTCAAATTGAATAATAAGCAATTAATACAAAATATTTTAAAATAATTCCAGACCCCGGTGTCACAAGTGCATGAGTGTCTACTAAGGAGGAAATAAAATACAACATCCGTCCGGAATACAGTGAACAAAAAGTAAATACAAAATATCGGAAGGGACTTGTGACGACCCAAAGGGTCATCACCGTATTTCTCCCTTTCTCCCCGCTTCCGAGGCCTTGGAAACCTCGCTGGTGGTTACCTCGATTTGCGTGCGCAGTCCGGGTGCGAAGCAAGAAAGTTTTTATGTTAAAATATGTAAATTCTGTGAAAAATTTGAAGAATTATGATATTGAAATTGATATAGTTGACCTTGGTCAACATTTTGGGTAAATGGACCCAGACCCGTGATGTGATGGTTCCCGGAGGTCCGTAGAAAAATACGGGACTCGGGCATGTGCCCGGAGTCAAAATTCGAGGTCTAGAACCCCGGTAAAAAACTTTCTCTGATAAATTATTTTCTAAAATTATTAAGGAAAAATAGAAATAAAAGTGAGTTAGAAAATATAGATACCGGGCTCGTATTTTGGTTCCGACGCCCGGTATGGGTCTTAAATATGCGTTAAGCGCTTTCTGTGAAATTTGGTCGAAATCGGACGTCGTTTGACGTGTTTCGGACTATGAGTTCCAAGTTAGAAAGTTAAAGAACTTTGAAATGAAAATCATGAGTTTTGAGGCTCGATTCTATGTAAATGATGTTATTTTGGCGATTTGGTCGCGCGAGTAAGTCCGTAGAATGTTGTTGGAGTTATGTGTATGTTTGGTGTCACACCTCCTTTTTACGCGCCTACCCCGAGGGTAATGCATAAGGGAGTTTTTCCGATTTAAGTGACAATATTCGAAATGAGATTATTTATTTATTTCAGAGTCGCCACTTGGGAAATGTTTGGCTTTTGG
>MU669777.1:10189-21016 GCA_026770625.1 Nicotiana glauca | reverse complement strand
CAAAACTCACACTTGGAGAACTTAGCATAAAGCTTCTGCTCTCGCAAGGTCTGGAGCACTACCCTAAAGTGCTGCTCCTGCTCCCATAGGCTACGTGAATATACCAAGATGTCATCAATGAAAACAATGATGAAAGAATCAATATAGGGCCTGAACACTCTGTTCATCAAATCCATAAACGTCGCTGGAGCATTAGTCAAGCCGAATGACATCACCAGGAACTCATAATGGCCATATCTCGTCCGGAATGCGGTCTTCGGAACATCTGAATCCCGAATCCTCAGCTGATGATACCCCGATCTCAGGTCAATCTTAGAGAACACCCTAGCACCCTGTAACTGGTCGAATAAATCATCAATGCAGGGCAATGGATACTTGTTCTTGATGGTGACTTTGTTCAACTGGCGATAATCAATGCACATCCGCATAGTCCCATCCTTCTTCTTTACAAACAACACTGGTGCACCCCAAGGCGATACACTGGGCCTAACAAATCCCTTAGCTAGTAACTCCTCTAACTGCTCCTTCAGCTCCTTCATCTCCTTAGGAGCCATACGGTATGGTGGGATAGATATAGGCTGAGCGCCTGGAGCCAAGTCGATACAGAAATCAATGTCACTATCCGGAGGCATGCCAGGAAGATCAGAAGGAAAAACATCGGTGAACTCTCGGACTACTGACATCGAATCAATCGTCGGAGACTCTACAGTGGTGTCTCGAACATAAGCTAAGTAGGCCAAACACCCTTTCTCAACCATGCGTTGAGCCTTCAGGAAAGAAATAACCCTTCCAGGTGTATCTACAGTGGAGCCCCTCCACTCTAGTCTCGGCAACCCTGGCATCACTAAAGAAACAGTCTTGGAATGGCAATCTAGAACAGCGTGATAAGGAGATAGCCAATCCATGCCCAGGATAACCTCAAAGTCGATCATATCAAGTATCAGGAGATCTGCTCTAGTCTCAAAATCACAGAAAGTAACCGCACAAGATCGGTAGACCCAGTTCACAACCACAGAATCGCCCATCGGAGTGGACACATGCACAGGAACACCCAAGGGCTCATGGGGGATGGCCAAGAACCGAGCAAACACAGATGATATATAAGAATAAGTGGACCCTGGATCAAATAATACCGATGCCTCTCTACCACTGACGAAAATAATATCTGTAATCACAGCATCTGAGGCTAATACATCTGGTCTGGCGGGAAGAGCATAGAACCTAGCTGGAGCACCGGCTGACTGGCCCCCAACTGACTGAGCAAGAGCTGGCTGACCTCTACCTGTCTGGCCCCTACCCCTGGAACGACCTCTACCAGCCTGCTCTCCACCCCTAGGCGACTGAGCCGCTGGTGCTGGAGTCCCGGGCTGCTGCCCCTACTGTGCTGCCTTGCCCCTAAGCCTGGGGTAGTATCTCCTTATGTGGCCTGCATCCTCGCACTCAAAACAACGTGGTGCGGCGGCATGCTGCCTAAATGACTGACCCTGAATACCCGAGGGCCCACTAGAAGAAGCCTGAGTAGCCAACGGGCAGTAAGAACCCTCTTGCATAGCACTGAAATATGGGACAGAAGACTCCGGAGGACCTGAATACCCACTAGATGAACCGTGGACAGCTGGCGGACGATGCAAACTGTCTGGCATGGCGCTGAAATAGGAGCGCGTTGGAGCACCACGAGCAGGTGGGGGTGCTGGAGCCGGGGGCCTACTGGACTGACCCCTCCCAAAGTGACCTCTGCCCCTAGCTGGGGCGCCTCTAAACTCGCCTGAGAATCTAGCTCTCTTATTCTGCTGCATCTGCTCTCTACCCCTCAACCGGTAATCCTCGATCCTGCGGGCAATCTCGAGCACTAGCTGATATCCTGTGCCCATCTCTACCTTACGAGCCATACCCGACCGAATAGTGGGATGTAGCCCTGCAACAAACCTCCAAACTCTCTCTGCCTCCGTAGGAAGTATCATAGGTGCATGGCGAGACAACTCAGAGAACCTCGCCTCATAATCCGTCACTGACATGTGACCCTGCTCCAAATACTCAAACTGATAACGTAGCTCTTCCCTCTCGGAGGGTGGAATGTACCGATCAAGAAATAGCTAGGTGAACTGACCCCAAGTGAGGGGAGGAGCGACTGCTGGCCTGCTAAGCAAATAGGACTGCCACCATCTACGGGCCCTGCCCTCCAACTGGAAAGTAGTGAAGTCGACTCCGTGTGACTCCAATATCCTCATGTTGTTCAGCCTATCCCTGCACCTGTCAATGAAATCCTGGGCATCCTCATGATGCTCGCCCCCGAAGACTGGAGGGTACAATTTGGTCCATCTGTCTAATAACTTCTGCGGATCGCCATCCATAGCTGGCCTGGCCTGGGGTGCCGCTGCAACAACTGCTGGACCCCCTCTGCGGGTAGTGCACCCGGAGTATGATAAACAGCGGCTGCATGACTTGGGGCCTGAGCAGTAGGGGTCTGTGCTCCCCCTTCTGCCTGTGAGGTAGCCGGATCTGCTGGAAATAAACCAGCCTGAGTCATAGTGTCCATGAACTGAAGCATACGGCCCATGACCTCCTGAAATCCCGGTGCAGAATAAAATCCACCGGAGTAGGCGCAGGTGCGGGCACCTTACCCTGCTCCTCGATGATGGGATCCTCTGTAGGGTCTGCTGGTGGTGCAACTGGAATGGCTCTGGGACGCCCTCGCCCCCTACCACGGGCCGGTGCCCTCCCTCGGCCTCTACCTCGGCCTCTAGCAACGGGGGGAGCAGCTCCTCTCGGGTCTGGTACGTCGGCGGTGCGGGTCCTCACCATCTGTGAGAGAATAGGAGAAGAAACTTAGTGTACTGACCACTGCATGATGGAAATGAATAAAGAGTAGTCTTTCCTAAAACCCTATAGCCCCTTGAAGATAAATATGGACATCTCCGTACCGATCTACAAGGCTCTACTAGGTTTGCCCGTAACTTGTGAGACCTACGTGAACCTAGTGCTCTGATACCATGTTGTCACGACCCATTTTTGTAAAATAGATCATGATGGCGCCCAACACCCTAGTTGGGCCAGCCAAGTGCGGAATTAAGATTTAAATGCCCATTTTAGTTTAACTCAAAACCAACAAGTTAAAGACTTTCAGAAAATAAAGAAAATCAGTGAAACCACAAAGTGCTGACATAGTAGAAATAGACCCCAAAAGTGAAGGAACATCCATACAGTGTGTGTGCTAGAACCGGGTGTCTCTAGTTACGGGCGACCAATAGAGTATACACAAAATATACAAAACACCGTCCTACTGTCTGAATTAGAATAGACAGAAAAGGCCTAAATACAAGATAAAGGACTTCTTCAGCTGCGGGTCGGCATGAGAAAGAAGGCAGCTCACCGTTGAAGTCCCTGAGTCAGCTCACTGCTGCGCACCCGAATACTGACCAGATCCACCTGCCTCAAAACCTGTACATTTAAGTACAGAAGTGTAGCATGAGTACATAAACCACATGTACTCAGCAAGTATCCAGTCTAATCTTGAAGAAGTAGAGACGAGAGGTCGACTTGATACTTACTAAGGTCCAAATAGTATGACATAGTAAGGAGAATTTAACAACAAAATAAATTATTAAATAGACAGGTTCCACAGAAGGATCTTTTACTCATATTCTTGCCTTAATCAAATTTCCAGGTTTCTTTCTTTAATTAGCAAGTAGTACTAATATCGCAATTGACAGCAACAAGTAAATCATGCACAAACATGCCGAGGTCGACGGCCCGCTCCAACAGAAAGTAAATGTGCACTGCCGAGGGTCGAGCGGCACGAACCATAGATGCATCTATTATCACCGAGGCGATCGGCCCGGTCCAAAATCATCAAGACAATATCAATGAAAGCACATAAGGCTCAATCATATACAAGGAAATCTCTACCAAGACTCAGTAATTTTATATGCTTACTTTCATGTTTTCAAGTCTCTAACAATTACAACGTTCATATTGGCTACTTCAAAGTATGAAATATTTCCCTAAATAGGCATGCGTGGGTCCTAAGCTACCCGAGCAATTTTCATATAGCAGCTACGTACGGACTCTCGTCACCCCGTACATACGTTGCCCCCGCATTTAGCAAAAATTACTTATTTAAATCCTAGGGGGACAATTTCCCTCTTACGAGGTTAGAAAGGAGACTCACCTCGCTCCAAAGTGCTCTCCCAATCTCCAAGAACGAGCTCAAGTCCTTAATTCGAAGCCGGGAAATCCTAAGCTAATCAAACGAAGCAAGAACTAGTAAATAAAGGCTTACAAGATCAAATTCTAGCTATTTAAACAATTTCCTAGCCATTAACACTAGTTTCCTAAATTCCGACCCCGGGCCCACATGCCCGGATTCTGAGATTTTTTTTGAGGGAAGTTGTTCTCTATCATCTAAGGATCACAAATATATGATTTATAGTTCATTGCATGACAAATTTTTGTGTTAAAACTTAAATTCTCATTAAACCTAGGTCTAGCTCAAATTCCTTGATTTTACCCAATCCTTGGTGTTAAATCTACCTAATTTTTATGTATTTGGACTAAAAAAATGAGTGGGGATTACTTATCTCAAAATGTTATGCTGAAACTTCCCCTTTGAATAACCAAAATCGCCTAAGAGTTGAGAGAGATATGGGGAAAATGAGCTTAAGCTCGAATTAAATGAGGCACTAACCCTCTGTGATTCCCGCTTCTGCGGAAGAAATCTCGCTTCTACGGGTTCCGCTTCAGCGGACATCTGACCACTTTTGCGGAAATGGGCCAAGGAGACAGGGCCGCTTCTGCG
This sequence comes from Nicotiana glauca, assembly GCA_026770625.1. Lineage (NCBI taxonomy): Eukaryota > Viridiplantae > Streptophyta > Magnoliopsida > Solanales > Solanaceae > Nicotiana > Nicotiana glauca. Next base: position 16,221 of record MU669777.1, on the reverse strand, counting down.
GTCCAGAACTCGCTTCTGCGAGTCCGCATAAGCGGAAATAGAACCGCTTCTGTGGTTTGGGCCTACCGCTTCTGTGGTCTTGGGGTCCACTTCTGCGGTTTCCCCTGGGCCTGGCCCCTTCCGCTTTCGCGATCACAGGACCGCTTCTGCGGTCCAAGAGCCGCAGAAGCGGTTATGACAGAAGCAGCAGATGTTGCCTCTTTTCAATTTCTAGCTTCGCTCGAACCTCGACCATTTGAGGCTCGGGGCTCCCAAGCCCCACCCGAACATACCGACAAGTCTGAAATCACGAGGCGAACCTAGTCGAACCTTCGGAAGACCCAAAACATTATTAAATCACGGAATGGGACCCCAAAACCAATTAATCGAATCTAATGAACTTCAAGTTCTAAATTTTCTACCAACGGGTCAAAACGCTCTTAAACTATCCGGATTGACGCCAAACTTTACGGGTAAGTCTTATATGATATTTCGGACTCGTACCAAGTGTCGGAATCGAAATCCGACCCCGATACCTATAAAAACAATAATTTCTTAGTTTATTTAATTCTTTGAAACTTAACTTAACAATTTTTACGAAAAATTCCATTACTCGGGCTAGGGACCTCAGAATTTGATTCCGGGCACACGCCCAGGTCCCATATTTTTCCATGGACCCTCAGAAATTGCCAGATCGCAATTTCGAGTCCGTTTTCTTAAAATGTTGACCGAAGTCAAACTTGGCCTTTTTGAAGATATGAAATGAAGCGAATGAGCTTATTCTTGCCCGAAATTCTTCTAACTTCCGAACCACCCGCCCCCGCAAGTCGTAATTCAGCTAAAGCAAATGCAGAAAGGATTATTTAAGGGAACGGGGTTTGAGAATGCAAAACGACCAGTCGGGCCGTTACAATCTAATAGATCCATCGTCGGGAAAAGTCCAATCTTTTCTATTTAAAAAAACTTATTCAATTAAACTAACACAACTAAAATAGCATAGAAAGTCACCCAGACAATCTCCTCACCCCACACTTAAAATTGTGCATTGTCCCCAATGCACACCATACTAATAAGAGGGTAAAAGAGACTCCATGGTAGTCCAAAGGCCGAAGTACTAACAGCTCATGGGGTACTCAGACTTCTCCCAAGCTTGATCCTTTGTGCGGGTATCTCACACTTAGTTCCAACCATTTGGTTTGCTATTGCATCCTTCCAATCGCTTTCCCTTCCATGCTCCTAGAAAATAAAAGATTGACACTACAAAAATAATACAATAAAAAAATTTAAAAAAAAATAAAAGAAAGTAATAAAGCTGGGTTGCCTCCCAAGAACTGCTTGATTTAATGTCGCGGCACGACGCGAATTACTTTTTGCCTCCACCTCGAGCTTATGAAGTGAACCCCAAGTTTTGATTCAAGCTTATGATTATGGTCATGGGGCGGTGGAACGAATCTAACTGGCCCAAGGAAATAATGTAGTATTTTGCACTCATTGGCCTTTATATGAGGTATGTAATCCTGACGTTCTAGCAAGAAGAATTCCAGAATATATGCACTGTGTTCCTCATTCCTTGACTCTTCAATTGGTTCGGATGACTCTATTTCCATATTATCATCCATACATAATGTGGAAAAATACTTGGAGTGTGGACCAATGCGCTCAAACATATGAACTTCAGGACTTTCAACTTTCTCAACATCAATGATACTAGAGTCAACAAAATTTATATCCTCAAAGTTCTTGGTTGACTCTAGTCTCACTTCTTAAACATTGACATCCTCAAATTGTAGTTGGCTAGGTGGTTGATGTTCTACTCTGACCTCCCAAATTAACACCTCAAATTCATGTTCTTCTTGGCTACTATCCTCAATATTGGCATGTTGAGCATTAAAAGCTCCAACCACTTGACTCAATTGAGCCTCCAACTTGTGAATAGTTGCCTCTTGCCTTTCTATATGCAATTGTTTTTCATTATTTTGTTTCAGAAGGCACTTTAACATATCTTTGATCTCCTTCAGATCTGTATTCCCAGGTTCTTTGTTCCTATTAACTTCACAAAAAAAGGTAGAACCATCATAGTTGTGCGCACGTAATTTTTGCCCTAAGCAAATTATTCCCAAAAATCCAAACAAAATGATTCTTCTTTATTTTTACAATTTTTGTGTATTTTGTGTTAATTGGTTGTATAATAATTAATATTAAAAAATAATAATACAAAAAATATACATTTGCATTAGGAATTTAATTTTACATTTTAGTATTAAGTAGGTGTTCATTCATTTTAGAAATTTGAAGAAAATCACAAAAATAATTCACTTTAGCATTTTATTGTTTTAATTGAAAATTGCTGTAAAATAGTTATTAATTAGATTTTAGGCCTTAATTAGTTTTAGTTTAATTGTAGTTTAATCTCAAATTTTATAAAATCAAAAAATAATAGTATAAAAATAAATCAGAAAAATACAAAATACAAAGTGAAAACAGGGATAATTGAACAAAAGAAATACAAGGAATTGGGCTGATTGGTTTTGGAGCCCAATAACCCCTGAACCCCTATCCCAAACACGCCCCAAGTCTAGCCCAAATCCACCCATTCACCCGGTCAGTCCCCAACTAATCAAAACGACGTCGTTTGGAGCGTTAAATCTCAGCCATTGATCACCCTTGATCTAACGGTCACTAGCCTGATCTCTCATTAAACAAAACGACACCGTTTGGTGTCAAGCTAATCTGAGCCCTCCAATTTGTTTCATCCAACGGCCCACTTTTGATCTAATTCGTTTGCATATAATTATTTGAAGAATTGATTAACTCAGAAAACATCGAACCGTCTTCCTCGTCTCTGTCACTCGCCGGAATCCCTCGCCGGCGGGAAGCACACCCTACGCCAAACCCTACCAAATTTACACCAAATATCCACCATGAACCCCTCTCCTCACCCCTCTACTTAGTTTCCTTCAAATCTCAACCGATTTCCTCGAATATCAAAATTTGCCTCGTCAGAACCCTACCGCCGACGAACTCCACTTAGCCCAATGACCACCAGATTAACATCCCTAACTCTCCTCTTTTCCCTCTTTCTCGCCCTACCCTTAGTTTTCTTCAAATCTTTCCGAAAATTGTCAAATATCTATTTTTAACTTTCCGGCCAAGATTCAATGTGTGTCAAAAAATTCCCAAAAAATACCCTAGACACACCTAAGCTTCCTCTATCCATTCCCCATACCTATTTGTTTCAAAACCGCCCAGAAGTCCTCAAAATTCTCTTTTTAAAATCAGGTCAAGAACCCCAGGCTAATCTTTGAGGATTCATTGACCGTAAAACCCCTAATAGGTGTTTTCTTTTGGAAAACACGCCATTAGGGATGTTACGGATCATAAATCCTAAAGGATTCAAGCAATTTGGCTCAAGCGTGACTGGAACAATCCGAAAGGCTATTGCAACAAACCCTAGATAAGTCTTCTTTCAATTTTATTTTTCCTTTCTTTTGATTCTGTTTATACACGGGTTTTGTTTTAATTGTTTTGGTGTTTTCTTGCGTTTGTCTTTTAATCAATTTTTGTTTTGTATATAATTATTAGTTTAGCTAGGGTTTACTGTTTAAGCTTGCTCAAATTTCTGTTAATAGTTTTAAATAATACTTTTAGGTTTATATTTCTTGGTATTCTGAAAATTCGATCAAAGTTTGTTAAATTGGATATTGATGCTAACAAATTAATTAGCTTTTCTTCTATTGTGTGATTAAATGATGGATTAATTGTTCAGTTCTGATATTAGTTTTAAAAATTAGTATTAATTGGTTATAGCTTTGTAGATTAGGAAATAATAATTAGTTTTAGTAATAAAAGAAAGAAGAAGAAAAGAATTAAAAAGCAGTAATTACAAGAATAAGGTGGGGGTATTTGGGATATAGGAAAAGGGTTAATAGTAGTTATAACATAATTCTAGGGGTAATATGGGCATAGAAAAGGGTAGTTTAGTAAATTTTGAATTGAAGTGAGAGCACTATAGGAATTATAATATGATAGAATCTTCTAGATTGGGGCATTAATATAGTTTTCAATAAATAAGTATAGTTACTTGTATTACAAGTTAAAAATAGAGGTTAGAAATGAAATAAAATAGGGATTGATTTGTAAAAATGAAAAGTGACCTTTCCCTCCAAATTATATCTATAAATAGGCATTAGTGTGCCTTGTTTTAGAAGGTTGGAGAATCTGAAAATTTCCCTCCAAACAATCCCTGCCCTCCTAGATCCCAATTCGAGATTTAAATCTTCCAAATTCAAAAACACTAAAAATCAGTGGAAAATCCCAAAAGTATCACTGTTACATTGATCATTCGGTTTAAATTTGAAGGCTGTGCATTGATCTTCCCTTATTCTAGTAGCTGAAATTCTGTAAAAGTGCAATTGGTCTAGTCAAGCGAGTTTTCTGGTTTAAATTTGGTGCTGTGGTTTAGTCTTGGGTATTTTTGAGGCTGTGTTGGATTTAATTGTCCTGTTGCTGTTGCTGTGGAAACTATTTCTGATTTCTCACTGTTCTTCTCTTATTCTTCCAGGTATATATCTGTAAACCTTTGGGCTGTTGAGCTGAAATTGATGTCTAAATCAAGGATCTCTCTTTTCATTTGATAAATAAAATGTAATCATATTCAGTTTTAGTTCTACTTGGTTAAGTTTGAATTAGAATCCTATCATTGGCATAAAAATGCATATAATCGAATTATACTGATTTAGTTAGATTAGAACATGTAAATTGGACTGTATTGTTGATATCTGTTATGATCGTGTTTTTGATTTCTGATTTCAATGTGTATTCGGAGATTATAGATGACAAATATTGTGAATTGCCTATTATAGTTTACATTAGTTCTGCATAATAAATGTATAATCAGTGTTATTCTAGATAGATAAGAGCTGATTGAATCATTGAAATCTGTATGCATTAATGAGCTTAATTACTCTTATGGGAAAAATCAGTTTCGTCGCTAGATTAGTGATAGGATAATATTGATTTCAAGCTTTCATTTGTGAAGTTAATCATTAGGTCATTAACTACTAAAAATAGTTAGTTGAAATGGATTTCGAAATTCAGTATCATCATTAAGACTAATTTCCAAGTGCCATAATATTATAATATTGGCATATTGTAGTTTTGAATCATGAGTATAGTAGCCCATTAACAAATCATTTGCTATCAATAGCTGATGCTTAATTTGAATAATTTTAATTCACAATAATTATTGCTCTTATTTTGTAGATTAGGTAACGTTCATTAAAAAATGTCTGAAATAATGTATTGGTTATTTACAAGCTGGACCGTCCAAAATTGTGAAAAGTATATTAACAGACTTAGTTTTTCATTTGACAATAAGCATGTGAGCTATTATGGGTTTAGGCGTTAGATCCATAGGCAAATGAAGCCTGAGACCCACTTTGCCTCTTTTGCTAAAGAGTTCTGCCCTGCTCGTCCAAAATTTGGGCCAAGCTAAAAGCCCAAAAACGTTAATTGAAATTTAAGTGAGAATCAAAAATTTCAAGTACAATAATATTAAAAATAAATAATTAGGAATATGAAAAATTAATCCATAAATATGAAATTAGATTTTGAATTAGGTAGCGGGTTCAAGCTAAAAGGCTCCACCCTTTTGTTTGAACTCGGACTTGAATTCGAGATTCGAATTTATATTCATGAATTAATTGACCATTAGGGACAAATAAATTAGAGAATCATAGTCACTTTTAGGTTTGCCTTTATAATAAATGAGATGACCTCACCCAATAAAAAAATACAAAAGGCGGGGCCCTCAATAATTGCTATATAAAAGTGTACTTAGAATTTGGGAGGATCGTTTAGCGAATTTCACGGTCTTCCCCCAAAGATAATAAACGCGTAGTTGCTTTAGGCGCGTATGTTAATAATATTACCTTCCTAAATACGGGTGCACATTTATGTGATCGAAATCCAAATCTCAACGAAGTCAAAGTGTGTTAAAAGCCACGGGCGTACTGGTGCGGCGTGGTTCGAGATACATTTTCACGACGTTGCAA